>CAUYQG010186725.1:0-12473 GCA_963574415.1 Tarsius wallacei
CCCAGACTGGAGTGCAGTGGCACGCTCATGGCCACTGCAGCCTCGACCTGCTGGGCTCAGGCAATCCTTCTGCCTCGTCTTTTCAAGTAGCTGGAACTACAGGCGCACGCTGCCATGCCTGGCTAGTTTTTTGATTTATTGTAGAGACGAGGTCTTGTCAAATTGCCCAGGCTGGTCTTGTACTCCTGGGCTCAGGCAGTCCTCTCGCCTCTGACTCCCAAAGTGCTGGGATTACAGGCATGAGCCACCGCACCAGGCACCATCCTCCTTTTATAGGTAAAGAAATTAAGTTTCAATAACTCACTTGCCCAGGGTGACATAGCTGATAAGTGGAAGATTCAGGATTTGAATCCAGGTCCGTGTAAATCAAGATGTTAGACGTTCTGATTCTTTGAAATCAAAGTTCAGAGAGCTGAATTCCTGGGGGACAAGGGGTCCCCCATGCCAATCCCAAATATCCCAGGTCAGGGACCAGATGCTAGATTTTAACAACTGTAAACTTTGGAATTTAGGTCTTAAAGAAACCTCAACCCCATCCCATTCTATCCTCCCCACTACACAGATGGAGAAACTGAGGCCCACCAGACCGCAAGGTTTGAGCCAAAGGCTAAGGCAGCCTGGATGCTGAGGGCCCAAGCGGGCAGGACAGCTTACCGGGAGAGGACTCTGGGGGCGCCATGTGGCTGGTGGCGTGCTGGGGGTGGCAGCTACGGAAACCCCATCCAGGATGGGCGCCAGGAGACGGCGGAGGTCAGGGCTACAGAAACGGCGGGGGTCAGCAGCCAGGGCGGCCTCACTCAGGGCAGGGGGGTGCAGGAAGGCAAGGATCCGGGGACCAGGGGTGTCTGTGAGACACGCAGGGAGGGGGAGACACAGGGTGGTCACCAAGGGCTGAGGGCCAGAGCCCTTCACGCCAACCCCAGGGAACATAATTGGCATCGTCAACAACTGGTCAGGATAGCCACTGTTCTTGGTGCTGGGGAGAAGGGGCCTGGAGGAATCCTGCTGGCCCGGGTGTTAACCTTAGTTGCCAGGTTGTGGTGAGGCTCTGGAAAGTTCCAGGGGAGGGGCCCAGTGGCCCAGAATAGCATTTGGCTGTTCAGCTCTGGGGAGCTTGCGTGTTAGGAGAAAAGACTAACCTAAGGCCCTTGAGGAGGTTCTAAGGTCCCCAAAGGTCAAGACATGACTCAGAGCCAGCTCTGAGCCAGAAAAGAAAAGGATACAAGCAATCCCACCGCACACCCAGGAGCATGGGCAACCAGTAGCAGCTTGGAGTAAGCCTGAAAGAACAACCAGGGAGGAAAGCTCATGCAGGATGAGGGAATGGAAAAGGAAGAGAGAAAGGAGCCAGACCTGGGAGGACCAAGATTACTGGAAGCCAAAGAGCAGTGAAGTGAGACAGGGAAGAAGCAGAATGGTGGGAGCAAGGGGGAGTCACAGCAGGATTCAGAGCAGAGGGTGGCAAGAAACGGAAGCGACCATCCCACAGCCACAGGAGAGGAGGGAGGGCAGAAGAGAGAAGAGCATTCTGGGCACAGGAAACTGCATGTGCAAAGGGCCTGAGGCAGGAAAGAGTCTGAGGAGAGATCTAGGCTCTCTGAGGAGGCGCTGTGGTTTGGAAGGTGAGTGAGCAGAGGAGGAAGGGAGGCTGGAGTTAAGTCCCACAGGGCCTGGTGAGCCATGCTAAGGTACCTGGGCTTTCTCCCAAGGGTCCTGGGAATACAATCCCTCCCAGCCCCAGCCCTGCCCCATACCAAGGCTGTCTCCGGGGTTAGGGGTGTCCTTCTGAGAGGGGGTGCCCCGCTGAACGGGTCTGCGGGAGTGTCGCTCCGTTTGCTCCAGGGACAGCACCACTCCGGTCTCTTCCACCCGGCTGGGGTACAAGGCAGAAAGGGGAGTCAGGGAGGGTCCTGGGCCTAGCCCAGGCAGCCAGTTCAGATGACCTCCTATCACTGGAGGCAATGGCATCTGGGGGCTGGAGGGCATTTTGCAGAAAATAATTCCCCACACTTATGTGTTCCTTCCAAGGATTTGATTTTGTAGACTGCTTTTTATTATAATAGCATTTTTTTTTAAGTTTGTCACTTCCCAAGCTCCCTCTGCGGAAGTAAAGACAGAAAAAAGAGCTGGCATTTAGCACAGCCTGGGTAGGGAGAAGGGAGCCAGTGGGGTGAGGGTGGGGGGGACATGGAAAGACAGAGCAGGGAGTTCTAGGAACAGAAGAGAGAGACTGGGGGGAGGGGTGGATAGGGGTGGGGGTGGGGGTGCAGGGCTTAGGGGATGGAGTGAAAGGCCTAAGACCTAAATACTCTCTTTACAGATATCTACTTACAAATATTTTATTATAAACGTATTGATGAAAAAGATATTTTTAACATCGTCTTCATGACATTACCAAATATGAAGAATTCATAGGGCTGTGTTTTTATGAATAGGATTTTATTTATGACGTTTCTATTCATAGATATTTTTCATATTCAAAGGGACAGATTTATAAATACATCCTTATGTCCCCCGCACCTCCCCTCGTGCAGTCTCTGACTGCGGAGACAACCCAAATGCTCACTGGGTAAATTGGCTTTTGGGGAGTGGGTCTGGGGCTGAGGACCAGGCCCTCATTTGCATCTCATCTGAATAACACCCTACAGGACAGAAAGCAGATGGGCCTGGTCTTCCCACCAGCTCTTTTGAGAAGCCGCGGCCCCTCCCCAGCCTCACTAAATCCTTCCTGGGCTGGAAACATCCCAATTTAGGCTGGATCAAAGCCATCCTTTTCCCCTTGAAAAACACAAGCACACACAATCACACACGTACACACACTTGGTACACACAGGCACAAAAAGGAAAGCTCACATATGCCCGATTGCACACAGGGACAGATATGCTCACAAGCTCCATACACTTGGACTCGGAAAAATGTACATACGCCACATGGAGTTCATTTGTTCATTCCACAAACATCTAACTCCTAGTCAAGCAGAACTGCATAGTGGTTATGAGCAAGGGCACCATAGCCAGTGTTCTGGGTTCAAATCCCAGCTTGGCCAGGCGTGGTGGCTCATGCCTGTAATCCCAGCACTGTGGGAGGTGGAGACAAGAGGATTGCCTGAGCCCAGGGGTTCGAGACCAGCCTGGGCAACTTGGCAAGACCTCATCTCTACAATAAATAAAAAAATTAGCTAAGTATGGTGGAGTACACCTGTGGTTGCAGCTTCTTGGAAGGCTGAGACAGAAGGATCACCTGAGCCCAATAGGTTGAGGCTGTGATGGCCATGAGCATGCCACTGCACTCCAGCCTGGGTGACAGAGTGAGATTCCAACTAAAAAAAAAAAAAAAAAAATCCCAGCTCTGCCACTTATGAGCTGTGACTTTGAACATGAATAGTAAAATGTATTATTAAAATTAAATTCACCTGCTTCTGTTTTCCTTTTTGACAAGGCTACTAGAAAATTCAAAATGACATATGTGGCTAGCAGCACATTTTTGTAGGGCAGTGTTGGGTTAGACAGTGATAAGTACTAGGGAAAAAAAAAATAAAGCAGAAAAGGGGGTTTGCAATTTTGAAAAGGGCAATCAAAGAAGGCCTGGCTGAACACAGAAATGAACTGGAACCATTGCAAATGGTTTTAAGGGCTCTGGAGCAAAAGTAAGAGATGCCAGAAGAGAAAATGGGGAGACCTGATCTTGTATGGGGGCTTAGGAAAAGGGTCTCCAGGAAGTGACATCTGAGCCAGATTTAAATGATAATTGGGCATGACTGAGGAGAAAGAGAGGGAAAAGAGAAGAGCATTCTGGGCAAGGGAACCTGCATGTGCAAAGGCCCTAAGGTTTGGAGAGTGAGTGGGAAGGGAATGGAGGCATTAGCCCCATAGGGCCTGGTGAGACATGGTAAGCCATCTGGACTTTCCCTTAAGGATACTGGGGAGGCCAGGCACAGTGGCTCATGTCTGTGATCCCAGTACTTTGGGAGGCTGAGGTGAGAAGGCGGGAGGATCTCTTGAGGCCAGGAATTTGAGATCAGCCTAGGCAGTGTACCGTGGGTGCCAAAAAAGCGTACACACATTTTAAGCGATGTTATCTATATATTACTTTTAGTTCGCCATAATCAGAAGTGTCTGGATGCTGATGGTAACTATTTTGAGTATCTCTTGTAATTGCACAAGTCAAACGTGACTTGTATTCACCTACAATTTTAATACAGTTTTTTCCTTTCTTAAAAATGTGTATATATCTTTTTGGTATCCTCAGTAGCGAGACCTCAGCTCAAAAAATAAAAAATGTTGGACATAGAAGCACACCTGTAGTCTCAGCTACTTGGGAAGCTGAAGCAGAGGGATCACCTGAATCCAGGAGGTCTAGGCTACGGGGATCCGTTATTGTGCCACTGCACTCCAGCCTGGGTGACAGAGTGAGACTCCGATTCAAAAAAGAGGTAGGGGGCACTGGGGAGTCCCGAAGGGCTGAGAAGTACAGATGTGAGACATAAATATATTTGTGTTTCAGAACACCCTCCCACATCCAGCAAAACCCTGAAGGCTTTAGAAACGGTGCCATCTCTCGTAAGATAACCTTCAGTGAAAAGCTGTAATTCTACCTCTGTCTTGTGAGATAATATGGTGGCCATCACAATGTTGTCATTGACATCCCTGCATTCTTAAATAGTGAGAAACCTCTGGGATGCATGCTGGGGGAAAAAAAGCCTATGATTTTGCCACTACACATCTATAAGAATGACTAAATTTAAAACTAAACCTCAAAAATCCAGACAATACGAAAAGCTGACAAGGATGTGGAGCAATCAGAACTCACACGCACTTTGCTGATGAGAATGTAAAATCGTGTAGCCACTTTGGAAAACCGTTTGTCAGTTTCTTCGTAAGTTAAATATACACTGACCATATAACCCATCCATTTCACTCCTGGGTGTTTACCCAACAGACATGAAAACATGTATCTCACAGAATCTTGCAGGAGATTGTGTTTACAGTAGCTGTTTTTGTAATTACCCAAAATAGGAAACAGCCCAAAGACTTCCAACTGGTAGATGGATAAACAAACTGCAGTCCATTCATACCATGGAATGGGCTTGCCATTACAAAGGAACTACTGACTTAAACCACAGCATGGATGAATTTTAAATACACCATGCCAAGTAAAAGCCAGACCCCAAAGGCTGCATACTCTAAGATTCTCTGTACATGACATTCTGGAAAAGGCAAAACTCTAGGGTCTGAGGATAGATCAGTAGTTGCCAGGATTGGGGTGGGAGAGGGGTTAATTACAAGAGGCCTTTTGGGGCAAGGATTCAAAAGCTTGATTGTGGCAGTGGTTACACAAATGCATGCATTTGTCAAAATTCAGATAACTGTATACCAAAAAGAGAATTTACTGTACGTAAGTTATATATCAATTTTTTTAAAAAGCAGAAAATAAAAACCCGTAATTCTCTTTCATTTCCTTCTTTCTTTTTTTTCTCCTTGAGTCAGAGCCTCACTTTGTCACCCAGGCAGAAAGGAATAAAGTGGCATGACCACGGCTCACTGTAGCCTCTAACTCCTGGGCTCAAGTGATCTTCCTGAGTCAGCCTCTTGAATACCTGGGACTACAGGTGCATGTTGCCACACACCCAGCTAAGTTGTTGTTTTCCTCCCCCCCCCCCCAGGTTGGAGTCTCCCTCTGTCCCCCAGGCTGGAGTGCAGTGGCATGCTCACAGCCACTGTAGCCTTAACCTGCTGGGCTCAGGCAATCCTTCCGCCTCAGCCTTCCAAGTAGCAGGAACTACAGGCAAGTGCTACCTGTGGTTTTTTGGTTTTTTTTTAATTGTAGAGATGAGGTCTCGCCAAGTTGCCCAGGATGGTCTCAAATCCCTGGGCTCAAGCAATCCCCTCACCTCAGCCTCCCAAAGTGCTGGGATTATAGATGTGAGCCACCACGCCCTGCCTATTGTTGTCTCACTATGTTGCCCAGGCTATTCTCAAACTCTTGGGCTCAAGTGATCCTCCCGCCTTGGCCTCCCAAAGTGCTGGGATTACAAACATGAGTCACTGTGCCTAGCCTGTTGCATTTCTCATTTTAACTTTAATATAGAGTCCTTTCCAATTTAAATGAATAATACACACACCCATACACACACACTTGTACATGCAAATACATGGTCACACACATTCCACATAAATGTGCATGTACATACTCCTTCACACACGCTTTTATTATTATTATTATTGTTAATTTTTTTTTGAGTTGGAGTCTCACTCTGTCACCCAGGCTGGAGTGCAGTGGCACACTCATGGCCACCCCAGCGTCAACCTGCTGGGCTTCAGCCTTCCAAGTAGCCGAAACTACAGGCGCATGCTACCATGCCCAGCTGATTAAAAAAAAAAAATTATTGTAGAGTTGAACCCGTAGGCTCAGGCAATCCACTCGCCTCAGTCTCCCAAAGTGCTGGGATTACAGGCTGAGCCACTGAGCCCGGTCACACACTATTATTATTATTTTTTTATTAAGTCGGGATCTCACTCTGTTGTCCAGGTTGGAATGCAGTGGCATTCACAGCTCACCACAGTCGCGACCCCTTGGCCTCTAGCGATCCTTCCACCTCAGCCTCCCAAAGTGCTGAGATTACAGGCATGAGCCACCACACCCGGCCCCTCACACCTACTTATACACGATACTCGTGCATGCTCATGCGCACACATACACCCTCTCCAAACATGCAGATCAGACCCCCACATAGGCACTTCCACCACTCCTGCTTACCTAATCAGGAAGTGGACACAGACGATACTCTCCGACTGGGGACCCCGGCCCCCTGACACCACTGTGGCCTGGGTCTGGGTCCACAGGTAGCCACCACTCCGGGCCAGGAAGCGATACTGCCCGGTGACTGCCTGGCCCTTGCTCAGCACTGGGGAAGGGACGGGGAGGGGTCAGGGCACAGAAGGAGCAACTGGGGAGAAAGGGCTCTGGGGGCTGAGTATGAGGGGGAAGGGGAATTTCCCTGGGGCTTGGGGAGCAGGGAAATGGTGTTGGGGCGGAAGGGGAAGATTCCCAAGGGTGTGGGCAAGTGGGGGAGGAGGGGCCTAGTGTATGAGGGGAGGGCAAGTAGCCGCTGGCTCCGGGCCTGGGAAAATGTGACACATACAAGTGTGGATGCTCTTGCTGACCGCATCCGAGTCCAGAGCGTGGATGTACTCATAGGCGGAACAGCCAATCAGGTCATCGGGACTGTAGCCGGCCACCTCTGCGATCCTGAGAGGTGGGGTGGAACAGAGGTCCGGTCAGGGTTCAACTGGCTGGGAGTGGGGTGGGTGCGTAGAGGGAAGGAGTAGGGGGACACAGGAACAAAGCCAGCAAGATGTAGAGGGATAGGATTGTAATAGAGAAGAGTGAGAGACAGGTGAGCTGAATAATGACCTCCAAAGACGCTCACATCCTACTTCCTGGAACCTGTGAATGTGGTATCTTCTGTGCCAAAACGGACTTTGATGAAGTTAAGGATCTTGCAGAGGGGTGGGGGATGATCCTGGGTTACCCAGGTGGGCCCAGTGTAGTCCCTTATAAGAGGGAAGCGGGAGGGTCAGATAAGAAAAGGAATTGTCAGGCCAGGTGTGACGGCTCAGGTCTGTAATCCCAGCACTTTGGGAGGCTGGGGAGGGAGGATCGCTTGAGCTCAGGAGTTCCAGACCCACCTGAGCAACATAGTGAGATCCCCATCTCTATTAAAAATATAATAAAGCCAGGTGTGGTGGCTCATGTCTGTGATCCTAGCACTTTGGGAGGCCGAGGAGGAAGGACTGCTTGAGCCCAGGGGTTCAAGACCAGTCCAAGAAACATAGTGAGACTTTGTCTCTACAAAAGTAAAAAAATTAGCTGGGTGTGGTGGTACACACCTGTAGTCCCAGTTACTCAGGAGGCTGAGATGGGAGGATCGCCTGAGCCCAGGAGGTCGAGGCTGTGGTGCGCCATGATCGTACCACTGTACTCTAGTCTGGTGACGACTCCAATAATAATAATAATAATAATTATAATAATAAATGTAAGAAAATAAAAAAAGGAGTTGTGAGGTAGATGCAGGGGTTGAAGTGATGTGCTCTAAAGATGGAGGAAGGGGCCATGAACCAAGGAATGCAGGCGGACTCCAGAAGCTGGGAAAGGCAGAGTCAGAAGGAACACAGCTCTCAATTTTTGCCCTGGAAGACTCATCTCGAATTTTGACCTCAATTATGGAGAGACAGTGAATTTGTGTTATTTGGAGCCATGGAGTTTGAGGTAATGTGTTACAGCGGCAATAAGAAACCCACATGAGAGGGGGAGAGAGGGTAGAAAAGAGAAGAAAGTGTAAGACATAGGAGAAGAGGAAGAGAAGGGAAGGAAGAAAACCACAAAAAGAAAAAGAATGAAAATAAATAAAAAGCAAGAATGATCATGATTAAAAAGGAGACACCTCTATTACGCTGTGTACTGGGGAGCTCACTGAGCGCTCAGAAGGACTGTACACAGCCGGTTCTGTTATGAGTCCACCGGAGAGATGAGGAAACTGAGGCACAGAGAGGTGAAGTCATCTGGCTCAGGATACACAGCCAGGACTTAAACCCAAGCAGTACAAACCAGAGTCGCCATTCCTAAGCATGACTCCAAGATGAGGGAAAGAGGGAAGATGGAGGAGGGGAAAGGAGAGAGGGAAGGGAAGAAGAGAGAAAAACAGATGAAAGGAAGGAGAGAGGGAGAATTAATGACCAGAGTTGACTGAGTGCTTCCTGGTACTGGGCACTTTACCAATACTTCACACAAATGGACTCATTTAAGAAAAGGGACAAGGAGAGAGGGACACCGAGAGAAAGACTCAAAGAGAGAGACCAAGAGAGAATCAGACAAAAAGACCCACAGAAAAGTCAGAGACAGGCAGACACACGAAGAGAGAGAGATGGATGGAGTCAGAGAGAGGAGAGAGACAGAGGAGAGACAGATAGAGAGAGAGGAGAGGGAGAGAGGGAGAGAGATAAGAGAGAGGAAAGAGAGAGAGATAGAGAGACAGGAGAAAGAGAGAGGCAGGAGAGAGAGAGAGAGAGTGTGTGTGTCAGAGAAAGAGAGAGATAGAGACACACACACACACACACAAACACACACACACAGAGAGAGAAACATGGGAAATAGTATGCGAACTTGGCCACAGGGAAGAGGAGGCGCTGGTGGGCAGCTGGGCCCTGCCCACCTCTCATCGCAGTAGGTGAACTTCATGTCCAGGCTGTGGCGGCTGAGGAAAGCCCCCCGGCCCAGCGGGGGCTCCAGGCTGCCCGGGTGGGGGATGGCTTCACAGATGAGCACCAGGCATTGCAGGGGCGGCTCCAACTGGGGACTCCCAGCTGGGGAAGACTGTGCAGGGGGCTTGTAGACTCTCATATGTCCAGAGCAATGCAGCACCTGGGGGCCGGGTTAGGGGCAGGGTAGAGATGCATCTGGGCCTGAGGCTACCCATGGGACTGGGAGGTGTGTCTCGGTGGGCCCCAAAGGGAGCTCAGCAGAAGAAATCCCTGACTCCTTCAGATTCCAACCCCATGGAGACTCCAGGTCCAAGGGGTTTGAGGATCCCAGCCCCAGGCCCACAGAGATTCATCCTAAGAAAGGATACAAGGACCCCCTCCAGATCCTAACTCCACAGGTACCCAACTTCCCAGATGCCTTGAGGACCCACTGCACCCAGCTCAAGAGAGCCTCGCAGGCTCCCCAGCCCAGGAGACCCAGGGACTCCAGCCCTCATCAAGATCTTGATAGGAGCTCAGGCTTTACCCCAGCAGGCCCCAGGCACCCTCACCCTCCTCCAGGTCAGGCCCTGCCCACCTTCCAGGTGGCTGCCTTGAGGTTGAGGGTGCGCCCGCGGCTGGTGAGAGTACTCTTCATGCGTAAGGAGAAGCATCGCTCAGTGGGGGCTTCTGGCTTCTTCTTGGACAGGCCTGGGGAGGGCCGGGGGGTTGGGACAGGTCACCAGGCAGCTGCAGACAGGACCCAGCTCTCTCAGCACCCTAAAGTCTCTCCAGCTCATCCCCAAAATTGGGACCTGGAACCAGAGAGGGTCTCCAGGGGTATAGTGTGTGCCCTTTGGAGCCCCAGGGTTGGGCCATGTCTCCTCAGATCCCCAGGACAGGGCCATCCATGTCCCCTGAGACCCCAGGGCAGGGCCATTTCTCCTCTTCCCACTTCTTTCAGTCCAGTGTCCCCAGGAAGGAGAAATGCTGAAGAAGTAGAGCCTCAATGTCCTCATCTGTATGATGGGCACAGAGGCCTCCAGGGAACTCACTCTGCCGGGGGGTCAGGGCATCCTGGAGCTCCTCTTGGTCACAGGGGTGGATGAAATCAAAGATGCTGTGTCCGATGAGCTCCAGCTGCCAGGGATGGGAGCAGAGTGGGTGTCCATCAGGGCCTCTGACCCTTCTCCTCCCCTCCATCCTCAGCCCTCTGTCCCAATTCACAAGCCTGGATTACTTCATCAGTCTCCCTGCTCATTAATTCATCTACTGACCAGCACCTACCATTTGTCAGGCCCTCTTCTAAATGGCATTAGTGACCACACATAATGCCTGCTTTTCAGAGCTTGCTGGCTAGTGGGGGGAAACAGACTATAAGCCAAAGAACATATAATAACAATATGACAAGTTGCATGAAGAAAACGAAAGCAGGGCAAGAGATGACACTTTAGAGACAGTGATCCTGGACAGTTTCTTTGAGGAGGTGATGTTTAAAAAAAACTGCCCAACAAGACAAGTAAGGAGGCCTTGTAGCTCTCTGGAGTAAGAGTAAGAGGGAACTGCAAGTGACAAGGCCTGAGATGAGACCCCACTCAAATCACACCTGTCTGGCATGCCAAAGACCTAACTTCTCATTCCAATTTAGGAAATGAGTCTGGTGCTGGGACACAGATGAAGGAGGACCCATAGAGGCTCACAATGTGAGCGGTGGCAGTGAATGGAGGAAAGTGCCTCTTGTAGCTGGATTCAAATCCTGGCTCTGCCACTTCCTAGCTTTGGGACGTAGGGACATTCGCCTCTCTAAGTCCAAGAGCTCATACTAATGATAAATTGGTACCAGGAGTGGGGTAACAAGGCAGGGAAAAGGAACAGATACCAACTATGAAGTCCATTTATGTGAAATATTAAAAAGAATGGGAACTCTCTCATGGGGCCTACTGTAAGAATTAATTAAAATTAGTTCTACTTCCCTTTTTTTCTTTTCTTATTAATTAGAGATGGGGGGGGTCTCACTATGTTGCCCAGGCCAATCCTTCTGCCTCAGCTGGGATTACAGACACGAGCCACCATGCCCAGCCAGTTCTATTTTCTAAATGTCTCTTTTTTCTACCTTTCCATTCCCTATTCTATCTTCCTGTCCCTATTTCTCTCTCCTACCTGAGACTGTCATCCATCCCTTGTTGATCTCCCAACCTCTGGTCACACTCCCTTCAACTCTATCTCCATGTGGCACCTAGAGGGATCTTTTGAAAATGTAAATGATTCTACTTCTCTGCCACAGCCTCTCCCCTGTGTAAAATCCTTCCATGGCTCCTAGGGCCACAGAGATAAACTTTCTAATTTGGCCCTAAATTATCTAGCCCCTGCTGATCTCTCTAGCCTTTCTATTCTCAACTTCTCCCATTGCACTCTGCACCTAGCCAGGATAAACTTCTTTATTTCCCCAAAGTGCTCAGAGTGTTTTTTTTTGGCAGGGTATTACTCTGTTGCTCAAGCTGGAGTGCAGTGGCATGATCATGGCGTAGTTTCCAGCTCCTGGGCCAAATGATCCTCTTGCATTAGCCTCCTGAGTAGCTGGGACTACTGGTGTGTACCACCACACCCAGATCGTTTTTTTTTTTTTAAATTTTTCATAGAGACAAGGTCTTACTGTGTTGCCCAGGCTGGTCTTGAACCCTTGGGCTCGGGTGAGCCTCCCATCTCCACCTCCCAAAGTGCTGGAATTAAAGGTATGAACCACTGTGACTGGCCCCAAGTAGTCTATTTTATCTCACCCCTGGGCCTTTGCCTGTTCTGTTCCCTCTGCCACACACATTCTCGATCTTCATTGGTCCCATTCATTCCCCATGCCCTTTTTTTTTTTTTTGAGTTGGAGTCTCACTCTGTTGCCCAGGCTGGAGTGCAGTGGCACACTCACGGCCACCCCAGCATCGACCTGCTGGGCTCCGGCGATCCTTCTGCCTCAGCCTTCCAAGTAGCTGGAACTAGAGGCACGCGCTACCATGCCTGGCTAATTTTTGATTTATTGTAGAGATGAGGTATTGCCAAGTTGCCCAGGCAGGTCTCGAACCCACGGGCTCAGGCAATCCACTTGCCTCGGCCTCCCAAAGTGCTGGGATTATAGGCTGAGCCACTGAGCCTGGTCCCCATGCCCTTTTTTTTTTTTTTTTTTTTTTTTGTGTGTTGGGGTATCACTCTGTAGATCGGAAGAGCACACGGCTGAAAAACAG
>CAUYQG010186732.1:0-17162 GCA_963574415.1 Tarsius wallacei
GAGCTTTCAAAACAAAAAATTAAATGTTCATAAGTGTGACATATTCAGAAGTTAATTTTTAAACTACATTTCCTTAAATCTGATCTAAATATTAAGCCTGAGTTCCCCAAGCTGATCCCTGCCACCACTGATAACAGCATAACTATAAATCCCGTATTTCTGTGATAGTTCTAATTTTGAATAGTCTGTCTCTTTGTCGGGCCACATGCCCCAATTTGGGGGCAAGAAAATTTAGTCATCATGGTTAATAGAAATGCAATTTACAAGCCGGGCTGGTGGCTCAGCCTGTAATCCCATACCTTGGGAGGCTGAGGTGAGTGGATTGCCTGAGCCCATGGGTTTGAGACCCGCCTGGGCCACTTGGCGAGACCTCATCTCTACAATGAATCAAAAAATTAGCCGGGTGTGGTAGCGCACGCCTGTAGTTCCAGCTACTTGGAAGGCTGAGGCGGAAGGATCGCCGGAGCCCAGCAGGTCGAGGCTGCGGTGGCCGGGAGCGGCCCCTGCACTCCAGTCTGGGCGACAGAGTGAGACTCCAACTCAAAAAAAAGAAAAGAAAAGAAAAGAAATGCAATGTACAGATTTTCCTTTCTCTCTGGGTCCTAGAATAAGCAGGAGCCCCCTTTCTCTCTCTCTTCCCACTTCTGCTCTCCATGTTAACAGCAAGACACAGTACTGATGATCAGTTTCACTACAGGTGGAAATTCCTCAAGAACGTCTATTCAGAATATTTTTTTAAAAAATAAATTCTACTTCTTAGAGAGTAAGAGGACTACATCTTAAAAGATTGCACAACGTGATCATTTAAATTCTAAATTTAATTGAAATTCCAGTCAGAATCGTCTTCTTGAATGACAAACCATTCTATTCTAAGATGACACTGATTAATTTTTCATGATGACTGTTAGCCTGGTACTTCCATCTAATTTTAAGGAAAATCCACTAGTCCCGTACTAGGGCAAGAGTGAGTGCTTTAAGAGAACTGGATGAAAGTGCTTCCTACATCTTTGAGGAATGTATTACATGTCCTCCACGTGACCTTTTGAAAAGTATATCAAACTCTGCAATTTACCAGCAGTCTCACCATGGATGAGTTAATATCTCTAAACTTCTGTCTACTCGCTAATATAGTGGGGTTGATGCTATTTCTTAACAGAGAATTGTAAGGATTTAATGAAATCACTGCTTATCCATGTGCCTGAATTCAACATTTTTGTTCATAAAAGATAAAAGTTTGTTCTATAAAAGATATCGTAAGGCCCAGATCTCAAGGTTGATGGGTGCTGAAGTGATTAACCTTAGAAGTGGAGAACGCTGTATCTCCCGAGCACAAGACAAACACACTCAATTCTCTGTGGAAAAGTACCTCTAGGTCTGTCCTCCTGCCCCAAAGTGGTGAGAGGTCTATTTTGCAGGACCCTACATCTTTGGCTACGTCCTCCTACAGGCTCCTGATTCAAGATCTGATCAAGCGATGCCTCATTAGAACCATGTCACATAAGCCACCGTGCTACTTTATCCAGAAGGCGGGTGGGGGGGAGTGGGGAATAAGGGAATGATGAATGAAGTAGGAGGTGAGAGGTGCTGCTGCAGTCCAGTCCCAGAGGTGCAGGTCCCTTTAGGCAGCTCCAGGATCTACCCCTCTCCGTGCAATGAAAGTGGGAAATCACTCATTCTTCTTAGAATATCTCCTCTTCTCTCTGCCCCTACAAACTCAGCTGCGTCTTTCTAAACAGCTTGTTCATGTCATTACTCCTTTCAGACACTTTCTAGGGCCACTCACTTCCTAGACTTCAGAGAAGTCGTTAACATTTTGTAGTTCAGATATTCTTTTGACAATCTGAGTCTTCTCACCCAGAAAAAATGTAGACACGCACACATACAACACACACACACAACACATACATGCACACAACCCGCACACACACACACACTCTCTCTCTCTCTCTTTTATTCTAGCTCCATGCTCTAAAGCCTACCATGAACTCCAGATTAAACATTTTGCTCAAACTTCTGGTTCTGAAAGTCAAATCTCTGTATACCCTTACCATTCATGACCAGTAACTTGACCATTTTTGAAATCTCAGTTGTAAGCATCCACATCCGACAACGATCTCGTCCCATTCCAGGCAACGAATCCTAGTAGCTACACTTCAGTTATGGTTCACTTCCTTGAGAATCCCAGTGCACTGTGCTGCGAAGCCCCCACCCCGCCCAGCATGGCTCTCCACGTGCTGCTGTTCTCCTCAGCAGCACAGGTTCCAGAACCCGTTGGTGCAACTGTCTGTTGCATTCCATCTTAACCCCCTGCTCCTCGCTTCTCCCTGGGTCCGTCAGCCTGGGTAAGCTCAACTTGGACTACTTCATGTCTGCTCCAAAGCATGAACGCAACTAAGAAAAAGCACACATGAGCTGATGGGTCTCACTTTAAATATATGACTACACATCTCAAACAGATATTTGATATTGCCTGCCAATTCTAACAGATCTGCCAATAAATGTTTCTGTTCGCTCTCCTAAAAGACTACCTGATGCCTTTGTATATTTTTTTAGCTCTTCAACCTCTGCTCTTTGACCATATGCGGTCAGCTGATGCTCTTGCTTTACATTTAAGAGAATAAAAGTCGTCTGACACAAATTACTTTCCACCCCAGATACATCATTTTATCTAAATTTCTCTTCTTTCCTATGGATTGAACCGTCCATCCTTCTCTCTGTGAAAAACAAATGGATCCCTTGTCAGTGTATTTTACCTCTTCCATCATGCAACAAGTTCTCCCATGCAATTGCTCCTAATATCGCTGGGAATTATTAATTTATTTCTCTTCACCAGAATAATGCCACCAGCACTCAAGTATGCTGTAACACTTGCATCTTAGCAAAAATATGGTGTCTTTCTTGGCCTACAGTCCCTTCTGACTGTTATTCCACTTCTTCTTCCCTCTTCCCCAAAACATTTCTCAAAAGGAGTGCCTACACTTTCTGGCTCATCTTTCTTATCTCCCATTCTCTCCGTAATAAACTCCAGTGAGTCTTTCATCCCAGTCACTCCCATGAAGCCATTCTTGTCATGGTCATAAATGCTCTCCACCTTGTCAAATTCAGACGGAAGGTCAAAGTCCTCTTCTTACTTGACCTCTTGGTAGCAGTCGACCCCGATGACCCATATTCTTTTTCTTGAAGAATTTCTTTCATCTTCTAAGACACCCAACATGCCCTGGTTTTACCTCCTAAGTCCCTTGCCATTCATACATTCTCTACCACTGTAGAGACCGTGGGGATGTTTCGGAATTGGTCCTTTGCCTTCCACCCTCCTCTCTCCTTTGGTGATCTCAGATGATACCATGCCTTAAATGCCATCTAACTGCCGATGACTCCCAAATGGGAATCTCCAGCCCCACCCGCTTGCCTGTCTCCAGACGAGAGTTGCGAACATTGGGAAGCATGTGAGTATGTCAGCAGGGCTGAGGTTGCAAAACTGCCATTGATCATCACGGCACTCACTCACCAGCATCATAATGACAGCTAGCATTGATTTCAGACTTGCCTTGTGCCAAGTTCTAAAGCTTTCACATTGGAAGCCTAGCAGGAGCTCAAGCTGCACAGAGCCTTGACAGAATTATTGATTTATTAAACCCCTTCCCATAAACAGGTTCCCCCTTTATTGGCCTTTATTCCCCACACATCCAACACACTCCACAGTTTCTCCCACCATAAGACACTAGACTCCTATCACCGCTTCCCACACACCAGCCATGACCTCTAACAACGCCTGTGCAAGTGCCTCCTCTCTAAAACTGCATTCCCCTCCTGCTGGCCTCCCTGCTTCCAGTTCTATCCTTTGCAGTTCATGAGTGTATTTTATGGAACAGAAATCAATTCATATCATTCTCCTGTTTAACACCCTCTGCTTGCTTCTCAGCATACAAAGAGTCAAATCCAAGTTTTCTGCCATGGTCTTGACTGGCCTCCATACTCTGAGCCAGCCTATTTCTCCGACATGGGCTTTCCTGTCCCAGACATGCTGACCACAACAACTTGTTCTGGCCTCAGGACCCATGTTCTTGCTATTGTCTCTACCAGCACAATCTCCCCAGCTGCTGCGTTTTCATCATTTGAGGTTCTATTTCTGTTTCTCTTCAAAGAGCTCTTCCATATCACCCTACCTAAAGATGCTGCATCTACATATTTTCTACCCGGTGGTTCTCAATCAGGGGAGATTTTGCCTCCCAGATTTTTGCAACGTCTAGAGATATTTTTGGTTGTCACTACTGGGAGGTGTTTCTGGCATAGAGTGAGTAGAGGCGGCCAGGGATGCTGCTAAACATCCTGCAATGCACCAGACAGCCTCCTACAACAAAGAATCATCCAGCTCCCACAAATGTCAGTAGACCTGAGGTTGCAAAACTGTGCCATTGACCTGCTTTATTACCATTACAGCACTCACCGGCATAATAATAGTTAGCATTTATTTCAGACTTGTCATGTGCCACACACTGTTCTAAAGCTTTCACACGTATTTCACGCATTAATCCTCAGACACCACTATACGAGGTGAGTCCTGTTGGTATCTTCATTATACACATGAAGCATTGAGGCATGATGAGGTCTAGGTGATCACCTATCCTAGCGGTGATAGGAGTCTAGTGTCTATCTTGCTCCAGGTCAAGCTGGGGAGCTGGGATTTTAATTCAGATGGTCTGACTCTAAAGCCTATACCTCTACCTCATACATTATAAGCTGACATTTTTTGACTATTTATTTCTCTCTCTTCTCCCACAATGAATTGGCTCCATGAGAACAGAGGGCTTGTCAGTCTTGTTTATCTCTGGAGCCCCTCTGTTTAGACATAAAGCAGACACTGAAAAATATTGAATGAATGAAGGGTTCTCTATACCTCTCCAGCATATCTTCTCATGATTTTCTCAAACAAAGCCTGCTTCCCAAGTAATGCCATTCTTTCTATCTCGGAGGCAGTCTGCTTTCTTTTTTTTTTTGAGTTGGAGTCTCACTCATGTTGCCTAGGCTGGAGTTCTGTGGCACGCTCACGGCCACTGCAGGCTAGACCTACTGGGCCTAGGCGATCCTTCCGCCTCAGCCTTCTAAGTAGCTGGAGTTACAGACGTATGCCACCACGCCTGGCTAGTTTTTGTGATTTATTGTAGAGACCAGGTCTCACCAATCTGCCCAGGCTGGTCTCGAACCTCCGGTCTCAGTCCATCCTCTCGCCTCAGCCTCCCAAAGTGCTGGGATGACAGGCTGAGCCTTTGTGCCCAGCCGGCAGTCTGCTCTCTAACTTTCTTTCTCTCTGATTTAGCCCACACGTTTTCTCTGGTCTGGTCTGTCCTCCTTTCCTCAACACTTGTGCAGTTGTACCCATTTCCCCAACCTCTCCTTAAATTTTACATGATGCATTTCAGAGCCATGGATCCATATTGTCATTTTGCCGGAAAGAACTTTAGAGATCATAATTTTCAAATTATTTATTTTACATATAAGATGAAATAAAAGGCAGAGAAAGTAAGCAAGACACTGACCAAATTTCCATTCTTTCTCTTCTTTCTGAAATTTTTCAGTAACTCTGAAATACTGCGGGAGAAGAGACTCTGTAGCCGCTCCGAGGGCAGTAAGTCCTCCACCGCTTACTCGGCAAGGCACTTTTCCCCTTCCTTAGATTGAATGGTACCTTCATTAGGTGACTAAATTGTCTTAATTTCTTATTTTCTTTACTTCTAGCCCTCAGGACAACGTGTCTCTATGTTCTTATCTAGAGCAATTTCTGCCATTGTCCCTTATTTTAGAAAAAAAATTATGGGGCTTGCACTCAGGGAATTTATAATGTAGACGGGGAAAGCGATAATGTGTGTCTCCCTCTTAGGTTTTCTGTTATGTTGCAGACTGGTTCATATTCTAAGAGAACTACTACAAGAACAAGTCAGAGCTCTCCAAATTCTTCTAACTGTTTCTGAGAGTGGAACAGAAAAATGTGCTTTATATCCAGATGATGAACAGTTATATATTTAATAATTAGGACGCAACAAAAGGAAGTTCCACAGTTAACCTGCATGACATCATCTATATTTTCTGTAATGTAGATGATTTAATGCAACAATAATTTTTAGGAGGTTTTGACATTTCTTCTGATGAAACAGACTTGGATTAATAGTGTTTCTGGTAGAAATAATTCCTTCATAGATGACTATTTGAACACATCCAGAAAAGATATCTTCAGGACATTTCAAACTACAAGTCTAGCAGTCATTTGATAAGCAGGATATTCCACATGGTGACAACTGACTACTCTTCAGATTACCTAATGATTGTCAAGAGGAAAAATTTTCTGTATAATAGAAAGATCCGGCAGTCACCTCTGAATCAAAAAGTCAAATGCAGCATCACTGAAATATGACATCATGAAAGTGTGTGCCTTCAGATGCAATGCCACATAAAAATCACCCAGGACATAGTCTTGCCAAAAAGAATAAATAGCATCTACTCAAGCTGTGAAAAGTACTTTCTGTTAATAGGAAACAAAGGGAATGAGAAACAAGATAAATATCATTGCAAGAAAACAATCACACAAATCCTGATTGTGTGACATTTTACATGACAGTTGGTCTGCTCTCTTCAAACAGTAATTGTCATGGGGGAAAACTGTGGGGGAATATACTAGACTAATAGAGACTAAATACATGAGTCTCAAGTACAAACTGGTTGAAAAACAAAAACAAAATAATAAAATAATTTAAAAGGAAAAACTGAAAAAGATTAAATATGGAATGAACAAATGATGACATTAGAAGACCATCCATTTTCTTGGTGTATTATAAAGTTGAGGCTATGTAAAATAATATTCTTATTCTTGGGGTACCTGACATCTAGGAGTAAAGTGGGTCACGATGTCTGCAACTTATTTTCAAACACTTCTTCAAAGCACACACACATGAAGAGAGAGCAAGATAAATGTATTTCATTTTTTGGTTGGCTATTGTAATGGGATTGTGCTATTTATTCGGTCCTCTGCCTGTTTATCGTTGGTGTATAAAAATGCAATTGTCTTCTGCATGTTGATTTTATAACCTGAGACTTTGCCAAAGTCCTTTATCAGTGCAAGGAGGTTTTTGACAGATTCTCTTGGGTTTTCAAGGTGTAGGATAATATCATCAGCAAAGAGGTATAACTTAACTTTCTCTTTTCTTATTTGGATTCCCTAATTTTCTTCTCTTGTCTGACTGCTCTGACTAGAACTTACAACACTATGTTAAACTGGAGGAGTGAGAGTGGGCAGCCTTGTCTTGTTCTGGTTTTCAGGAGAAATGTCTCCAATTTCTGTCTGTTTAACAATATGGCTGTGGGTTTATCATAGATGGCTCTTACTATTTTGAGGTATGTGTTCTCTATGCCTAGATTTTCAAGGGTCTTTATCAAGAGGGAATGCTAGATTTTGTCAAAAGTTTTTTCTTCCTCTAATGATATAATCATGTGGTTCTTGTTTTTACATCTTTTGATGTATTGAATTACATTTATGGTTTTAAAATGTGTTATATATACACAATGGAATATTACATAACTAAAAAGAAGGAAAAAATGATGGACTTTGCAGCAACTTGGATGGATTTAGAGTTCATCATACTCAGTAATCTAAAGCAGAAACAAAGAACTGAATATCCCATGTTTTCATTCCTAAGTGGACCCTGAACGTTTATCATAATACTACGTGAAAGAGATTGACAGTAGCAGGACAATGCCAAGCGAGAGATGAGAAGGGACACATAATGACACTAATAAGGGTACCTGATCCCAAACCAGGCAAAGTAAGGACCACTGGGAGGCCCAAGTTTCACCTGTAAAATGACCACTTATGTACCTAACCCCAAATTGTACTACATATCTTTAAAATTAAAAAAAGATAAATGCATTGTGATTCTTAGAGGCTTAGTCTGCCTATCTGATTCTATCAACTGGATGAGATAGTGACTATTACAATGGGAGGTGGACCATTTTGAGAAGCTTATGAACCCCATCAGTTCTCTCCTAAGAAATAACATTGATTAAACCAGATGTCTGGACAGGACATTATATAAAAGCAAATGTTTTAGCTATGTCTTCTAATTTTTGATTGAGGTTAAGTCAAGAGGAAGCACATTTAATGGACATTTTATAGCAAGAATAAAGAATTATGATGGTTCAAATCCTAAGTTATTTCCTGATCACTAAACAATTGTAGTGAATCCACAGAAGATATGTGTTATTTCATCTACAGATCTTCTTCTAACGTTTCATTGATTATATTTTTGCTGGATATATGTTTTTTCTTTCTACTTTCATTATAAGGATTCTTGCTTTTATCATTCAATCATTCAACAAACATCTCTTGAGAATGAACCTAACATATATAAGACATGGTTGCTATGTTAGAAATACAAACAGAGTGCTGAGTGAGCATAAAGGAAGAACATTTGTCCATGCTGGAAATGCCAGCAGTGGGAAGACAAAGCAGTGGTTTGCTGTGCACCTGTCACATGCCTGGAAGCAGAGGGCATGGGGCAGGAGGAAGGAAGGGGTGGAATTGGGGTAGAGCACCCAATGATTCAGGTAGGAGCAACAGCAGTCAGAAAAGGTGGGTGAGAGAAAAGCAACTCCAAGGAGCTCAAAAGGTAGGGGGCAGAAGCAACTGGGGACTCACGTTTTGAGAGAGAGTCGAGAGAGACTTGGAAATGCATGGGCAAAGCTGGACTTTATCCTGAGAACAGACTACTATCTCCAGAAAATTTAAGCAAGTTACAGACATAAGTAAATGATCCTTTTGTAGCTCCTGAATATGCTGACTGGGTTTTCAGGCCCATGTGTGAGATGTGCCTCCTGCAAAACCTGCTACGACATCAACACATTACCCATCTGACATGAAGAGAAAAGAAAGCGAGTAAATGTGTGCTTTACAAAGCAAATGTTGGCATTTATGCAGAGGCTGGAAGAGGCAGGCCTGCAGATCTGTTACGAGGTTATTGCCATAATTGGAACCAAAAAAAAAATATGAGTGAGAATGAAGGCGGTGGTGAGAATGGAAGGATAGAGATGGGTTGGAAAGAGCAACAAACCCACAAGTATGCTTTGTGAGCTTAGCTAGCTGAAAGAATCAGAAATGCATGAGGCACAAAACTTAAGGTGAGACTTAGATATAGGTATGAATTCCAGAAAAATCAAAGTGTGACATTTCCCATGCAGTTATGTTTCCAAATATTTTCGCTTGGTAGATAATGTTCTAAACAAAATGTCAGCAGTGAATACAAACCAAACCAGACAAAACACAAACTTCTGTCTTCTCGTCAAATTTTCTCCCAAATAATGAACTCGTTCTTTTAAAAATGTATCAATTCAGCACTTAATGTACAAAACCTAGTTTTGTAAATAGGACACATTTTACAGCTCACATCTTTCAGACGAAAAGTGCCAAATAAGACAATAAAACCTTCCTTTGGTTTTTTATTTTATCAAACAGATAAATATGTTTAATTCAATACAAAAAATGTAAAATTATGGCCTGTCAGATGGCTCCTGACTCCAGAAATCATCTTTCATTAAAGACTATCTGTACTAGGGTGATACAACCACACACTTCTCCTGGGCAGTAACACAATACGTGGTCCCTGGCCCATAACTTGGTATTGCCATCTCCAGCCCCCAATTTCTACCCCATCCTGGAGCAGTCACATACAGAAAAACCAGTGTATGGTATTTCCTTGATAAGGATGGAGTCAAGGGAGAAGGAAGGTTTTTGTCTCCAGATTTCATGGCCCTGACATTTATAGCTTTCATTTTTTAGTTTTCTGAAGTTATTTTCCCATCCTCTCCCTACCCTGTTGTCCAGAAAAAATGCAACTCATGCATGTGGTTAACCTGAGTGTCCACAGCAATTTTCTTCTCACAGTAATGGGACTCTCGGGGGACCCACACTACAGATAGGGCCATCTCACAATCCTCAATTCGTTTAGCACAGAATGGAAGACTGTTTCTTCTCGTATTAATTTCCTTTGCTTTTAATTTCTTGATTTTACTCTACTTTTAAACTTTGGGAGTGATGTCAGGCTTTTCCTTTCAAAGTAATTCACTTTTCTAGCCCAAGCCATGTCCCAGAGTACACAGAGAGGCAGAATAGCAGATTTATAAAGGGCATAAGTTAGGCAAACTTGGTTTGAACTCAAGCTTTCCAGTTTCCACTTTGTGGTCTTAGACTAGTCTGGCCTACACTTCTGTTGTTTCAGCTATGAAACAGAGATGAAAAAATGTCTTTTCTCTTGGGTTTTTAAAAGTAAGTTTAAATGAGTCCATTCATGTAATGTGTTTAGCATAAAACCCAGCACTAAGGAATACATTATTAATTCTGAAAGATACGGAATTTAACCAGGTTTTTGTTACTGTTGTTTGTTTGTTTCTTACCTAGGCTACTCTACCTCGTTTTCTTTGGAAATTGAACTCTATTTATAACGCAGTCCTAGACTCTCCCTTCAGGAATTTTCTGATGTGTGGCTTCTCCTCTGTTCTTGTTTTTAATATTTCTCATCAGACCATATATACCTACCCAAGCCTCTCCACTCTCCATCAGACCATTCTGGCTTAAGTTTGTTTTGCTTTGTTCTTGTTTGTTTGTTTATATAACATATTTTATAAAATTCCTGGGCTTCATTATAATTCTTTCCCTAAAATACAATATATATGTACCTTCTCAGGGTACAGTTTCACATTCATAATATACATTACTCCTCCCTATCTTGTAACCATCAATCTTTCCATTCATTCATTTATTCATTCATTCAAGCTATGATGATCACTTTCTTTTATACTCTGGCAGTTCCCAAACATAGTGGGGAAGACAGACAATATATTGGGTTTATTAGAATAATGAATTCCAATATTAAGTTAAATAACATTAAAATGCTTACTTAAGAGCTCCTGGCATGTAGTATGAATCATCAAATATTTGATAAGTTATTATAAGATATAAAATTATCAGTAAGAAGAAATACAGTATAAGTCTGATTTTTTTTTGACATGAAAATGAAAGCGTCAGCTACTAAGATGGTTCAGTCAGGAACTGAACTAAAGTCCACGTGATTACAAAGTTCCTATTCTATTCCACCACACTTTGGAAGCAAGTGGACTCAGAGACCAGGAGTGGGAAGTGGCAGTCTGGCACGTTTTAAGCAAAGGAATGTTTTTAAAAATCTGATTTTTAAAAACATAACTGTACAGCAATGTGGAGAAAAAAATTAAAGAAGAAAGAGTCTAGAAACAGAAAGACCCATTAAAAACTAAAGCGGTCTTCTGCAGAGAGATGCAGGAGTCTAAAGAAAGACAATGTGAAATTCAAAGAAAACGCTGAATCTGAGATCTACTTGGGGAATATAACCGACAATATCAGCATTCCCAAAATGTTCACTGACAATCTGTCACATGTCACTCAAGTCATCAAGGTCCACCATCTCCCCATCATGATTGGAGGGAAAGCAGAAGAGGGGGAGGGAAAGAACAGAAATTTTTGCTACAATTGGTCATTGAACCTATCAAGAGCATACTGAGGACAAGTTTTAAAGTCACATCAAGCTACAGTTTAAAGCTCAATTTTTGACAGTGAATTAGGAAGCAATCTTAGGCCTGATGAATAAAATGAAAGTAAAGGCAGGTAAAGTGTACATTTTTGGAGAGGCTGTAGTCTAAGGAAAAGGTTATGGTTTTACCACAGTTCATAGATGGGAAGACCAGGGTGGGTTAAAGAAATCCTATTTTCTGCACAGGCTGGGGTTTGGAGGCAATTTTTATCAGTTACTTCATAGAGATTCTTTATTCAATTCCAATATTGACCTAGTGCTCGTGTGTGTCCAATAGCACGGCCCAGGAGTGATAAATGTCCCTTCTAGGACTCCAGCAATAGTCTTTTCAATGCATATTTAGAAACTTAATAAATGCAAGACCATGCTGAGAACAATATTTTTAATTTCAACACACATTTTTAGTTGTTGAGAGACTTAAAAAAAAAAATAATAATGTCACTTGTTTTTCCCCTAAGGACAGACTGAGTGTGCTTTAGAGGGACACTTCAGAAATTGCACAATGGCTTATACCAACCATGGATATCTGTTCTTATGGTGTTGAGGGAGGAAGCTTGAATGTCCCTGTGAACGGAATAGGAATGGAATAGATTTCTCAGGTGGTTGCAGAGGATGCAGAACGAACGCATATGCATGTTTTCCTTTTGCCTGCTGGTAGAAAAAATGCCAGTGACAGAACTTAAAGCAGGGAGGGAAGGATAGAACATTAAACTGGTTGATACACAGATCGTGGATACAGATGCCACCTCAAATAACCCTTCAATGACACCATACTAAACAAAACAAGACATACTTTTTTGGTAGCTTTCCAGCAGAATAGCTTCCCTGTTTTCCATTACCTGCCTTAAAGGAATTTGAGACTCACACAGTCCAGGCTGCTAACAGGTATCTGCCAGCACATTACTATTTAGATAAATCAAGGAAGATACACACTGGACTTTTTTCCTCGGTCATAGAGGGATTATTGGAAAGACATGAGAAGAGTTTTAAAAATTGTGGGAGGTGAAACAAGACTACTCATACAACGCCTTAAAAACACGGCTGTGCAAGTTCTCTGGTAATTAGAGTGGGATTGATCATCCTCCTCATTCTAGAGGTCCTTTCTCTGGCCCCAGAAGCCCAGATCACTGCCCAGCTGGTGCTGACCTGCAGTCTCTGCCTTCACCTCTCTTAGATGCCAACGCCACCTCCCAGGAGGTGGCAGACTCTCTGGTATCCTTTTGCACCTGCTTTCACCAGCCCTTCCTGACACTGCGTATTCTGGATTTGGCTCCTACACTGATGAATGAGTGTGACCTAGTATTTTATCAGTGTGGATTTATCAGACTTGCTTGGGCATAAACACAATTCCCTGGTATCAGCAGTACCATGAGGGTGCCCAGATACACCGACCTGAGGTTGCTGAGAGATGCTGAACAAGCTAAACTTTTGTTAATTCACAGACTGTATTGTGAAGTCAAATTGGGGATATCAATTTGGCCACTTTAGCCTTCATGTAACTTAGGTAGCTTGGTAGTTCAACGTGCATGCATCAATGAGCTTCCTAGGACATAAACTGTGTTAATAAGTTGAACAAATACGTAGGTAATATTTTCTCTGTGACAGGCCTTTTGCTAGGCAATGCTAAACTAGAAGTTGGAATCTATCCTTTTCCTGGAAGAACTCCAAACTGGTGAAGGAAACAAACAAGCATTTCCCAAAATTATAAAAGAAGAGAGAACAGCAAAAGTGAAGAAGAAAGAAAGCAAAATAGCTTTTTATAGTGTTCCTTCACTCCAAGTGTTTGCATTTCAGTGCGGCTGGGTAGCAGTGAGGCCCTGGTCATTGGGTTGGGGTGACCTTGGGAACATACGGGTCTCCCAATAACCATACTGCTTGGACAGTGCCCTATGTCTTTGGTCTCCAAGTAGCATGCAACCTCTCTAGACCTAATCACTCCTAAACCCTAAGAGTGGGAGCAAATGGGATTCATTTCAAGTTTGAGAAAATCAAGGAGGTACAGTAGTTTCCCTGAACATTAAGGACTGCACCAATGTGAAAACTGTTTTTGCCCAGAGGTTTGATTGTTGTTCTTTGTTGAGATCAAGGTCTTAGCTAGAGTTAGTTTTCAACGAAGCCATTTTTCACATCACCTCTTAATATGCATCCTGGCAAAAATTACTATGCCACAAGAATTAAAATATTGCTTTGTCTCTTAGATTTCATATCATCTTCCTGTTGTTTATTCCCACTCATGCCAGTAAATAAGTTTTTCCTACAAATAGCATGAAAGTCACTGCTACAGCAAACACGCTCACAGGTGACCAGGAAAAGCAAATTTGATTATGTCCTATTTCTCACCAAGATTCCTGCCTACCTAGGTTTTCAGCTTTATTTCCAACCCGCAGCCCAGCTGTAGGTTCCTAGTTAACCTGGTTTCTCGGTAGGCATTCATTACATCATCTCGGTATTTTAGAACATATTTCCAAGATGCCAAGCTACCCAGTGAGCTCTTTCTCTCTCAGTGGCACCCTTTTGGCCTGGTATTCCCATCCTTCCTTTTGAAAAGTGTCTCTTCTCCTCCACATTCCCCTATCAGCCTCTGCTTCAGGTCCAGCTAGAATGCCAAGGTGTAGTGACATTTTAAAGTATTCTTCTCAGGGTTATTTGCACTTGGATGCGCTTCAAAGCATTCCACTGAAAGTAATGCTCTCAAAAGGTAGAAGTCTAGGTATTATTGGAGAGATGAAAGAACAGAGAGGGTGATGGCGCAGATGAAGATGCTAATAAGGGCCTTTACTGCTGGCTTGTAGTCAGTCTCCTCTTCCAAGAAGTCGTGTCCACCTGATCAGCCCTCATGAAGTGAGAATGCATTTTGTTATCATATCTTTATAATTACACCCTTACTGTATTTACTTGAACTACTCATAATTATGTGGACTTCTTACAGCTCTCATAAGCCAGTCAAGTAGGGCTAATCGCCCCAGTGCACGCAGGGAGTGGGAGGCAGGGTTGGGCTTTCAGCCAGGCCTGTGGGAGTCAAAGGCCAGTCGTGGTCCATCACTGAATCCCTGTGCAGCCCTGAAGCCAACACTCCTTCTTTTGCCTGAGTCCATTCCCTAAATTATCCATATCTTGCTGCCCTGGGATGCTTTTATGGATGCCAATCTTATTTTGTAAGATTATAATCTGCCTGTTCTTTTTATCCTTCCTTTACTAGAAATAGATTTTACATACTCTCAGGTGTAAGAACATTTCTTATAGTTGGGGTACAAGATATTACCCTGCTGTAGTTTCTTCTGAAGAATCACACCAGCCCTTATATTCTCATTACCATTCGTAAAAGTTGCTAATGGATGACACCCCATGACTCTCCAATTCATTGGTTTATGTACTTTCTCAAAAACGATGTCTTTCAAACATGGAACTAAGTAAGGCAACAATTTCACATATGATAAACATTTCTTATTTTTATCTTATAGCTGATTTTTCTATTTTAAAAGCTAGAATTTTAATTTTTATGCTATTTCTACAATGAATTATATCACATAATTGATGATGTAACAGAGCCAAAGTGTATTTTGCTCCACAGACCATAATTAATAAATAAGTGAATAAAAAAGAATAAAAATAACCCCTGGCCTGGAAATATAGAAACCGTAATTGATGCCTTAATAGTCCTCTTTTTTTAAAAAAATAAGTACACAAAGAAACTGCATTACTTATGAGAACTTTCAGAAAGATACAAATATGTTAGCCCTGATAATTTTCTACGAAGTTTAAAATTTCCACCGACAGTGCTCTCAGGAGTTAACTAGAAAATGAAGCAGAACACTCCTTGTGTTCATTTTTGCTCCCTGAGGAGACACTCCATCTCCATTTCATTCAAGCCACCGTTCATAACCCAGTGACGTGGTATTCCACATGTCCCACCGAGGATAACAAACTTCCAGGCGAGACCTTTCCATATGACTAACAATTACATGTTTTAGACAGAAATCAAACCTTGTCTGCCGTACAGAAGAAACAACTGTGTTAGTTCAACGGCATGGCACATGACGGAAGTCCCCATTTTATCCATCCCTTCTACGATAATCGATGGAACCGAGAGACAAAAGAAGGAGCTGGGTGTCAGGAACAAACGCTCCACAAAGCAATCTCATGCCTCACCTAATGCAATATGTTTCTCCTGGGTCTTTTGTTACTCTGTAACATATTAAATTATCCTTCCAATTACCTTGGCAACGGAAACAAGCGTTTATAATACGCTGATGACTTCTGGAGGATTACACCAGCTGTCAGTTATAAATGATAATTAAGGCAACCTAATGATCAAGCACGATAAAAATAGGCAGAGTGTTCATTTTTTAAATAAAACTCGGGTCCTAAGCATAGAGGAACCCTTACACCGGCCAAATGCTCTCTCTCTACCTTGGATCAGCAGTCTGGCCCTTTCTCTTTCGGAGGCTGGTGCACGGCTCAGCTGCAGCAGCCTTTCAGATGCGTCCCCATGGCTCCCTCCCAGCTCTTCCCCGGGGTCCCCTGAGTTGTAAACGCGGCAGAACGCGATGGCTGAGGCTGCATTGGGAACCGGCTTACCTTCAGAACAATAGCAACATCAACAAAGAGCCCTAACCGAAGGTCGGTGCCCCCTCAGCTGGCGCAGCCAAGTGCTCCTTTATCCTGCCCCGCACCTTCGCCCACAGAGGTTAACCATCTCGATGCTGGCGTCGAGACAGAACAGGAACAAAGCATCACTAGAAAGCGGAGCGACCTTCCCCAGCATCAGCATCTCTGCCTTCCTAAGAAAGCCAGGAAGTCAAGGAAGAAGAACGGATACCTTCGAGCGAGAGCATTCCAGCGCAGGGACCCCGTGGACACGAGCGGCTCGGGCTTGTGCTCCTCCCGTGCGCGCCACCGGGTCGGGCGGCCGCAGCCGGTCCCGGAGCATTCACGACTGCGCGTGGCGTCCGCCCGCGAGGGAAGGAGGCTCGCCCGCTCAGCCCGGTGCCGCCTGCCCCGCGGGGCGTCGGAGCCCCAGACCCTCCCCGTCTGATTGGCTGCTCGCTGGGCCCGGCCCTCACCTTCTGCGTCCGCTGCGTCTTCCCTGGGGATGGGGCCCGGGCATCGCCGTCTAGGGACGCAGAGGCAGGGTGCGCTGAGCTGGTTCCAAAAATCAGCGACACGATGTTCTAGGAACCTATCTGGTGTGTAATTTTCCGAAGTTCTAGGTCACCTGCCCGGGAGGGACCTAATGAAATGGACGTAACCTAGCAGTAGCTGCTCGTTTCTGAAAATACAGAGTTGAATGCACGCATAACACACCACCGAAGTGATCAGGTGGCTTTTGTGGAGCGCTGTGGCTGTATAATCAACCTTTAATCAACACGGATGGAGATGACAGAATATATTGAGGCTTGTTAAAAAGGATGGGAGAAGCCGGGCTCGGTGGCTCAGCCTGTAATCCCGCGCCTTTGGGAGGCTGAGGTGAGTGGATTGCCTGAGCCCGTGGGTTCGAGACCCGCCTGGGCAAGCGAGACCTCATCTCTATAATATATCAAAAAAAAAATTAGCCGG
>CAUYQG010186735.1:0-46592 GCA_963574415.1 Tarsius wallacei
TTTGGGAGGCTGAGGTGAGTGGATTGCCAGAGCCCGCGGGTTCGAGACCCGCCTGGGCAAGCGAGACCTCATCTCTACAATAAATCAAAAAATTAGCTGGGCGTGGTAGCGCTCGCCTGTAGTTCCAGCTACTTGGAAGGCTGAGGCGGAAGGATCGCTGGAGCCCAGCAGGTCGAGGCTACAGTGGCCAGGAGCGGCCACTGCACTCCAGTCTGGGCGACAGAGTGAGACTCCAACTCAAAAAAAACAAACAAAAAAATAAAGTACTTGGCCAAGGCTAAAGCCCGTGGAATGGAAGAGAAACAGGCCAAGGTTGTTTTCAGGGAAAGCGATTGGGAGTATCACGTCTAGTACAATGCAGGGAATTGAAAAAGCTTCCAGGATCAGACTCTATGAGCCCAGATTACCATAAATCCACGACTAAGTAACTCATCTGTGCTACTTGATGGTGCCAACAACATTTTCCAAAGTCCAGGGTATGAGTTTCCTCATAGCTTCCATGCAAAAGTCTATAAGACCTTGAAATGCCTGGAGTCAAGGCACTGCTATGTCAGCTCACAGGCATCAAGTTGGTGTCATGACACAAGCAGAGGCAAGAGAGAAGAGAGGGTCCTTTAGATGAGGGGACATCTCTCCCCAACACAGTCTCTGCTTAAGATAGGATACCTATAAGGAATGTGGGACATTTTGTTCTTCCTATAACAAACCTACAGAATATGACAAACTCTAGGTGCTGGAACTGGTAAAAAGTGAGCAAGTTCTGGGAGTCACAGTCCACACTGGTCCCAACGATCCCTTAACCCTCTATATGTTAGGAGACCTGGGTGGGGGTAGAAGAGCCTGGGTTTTCTCTTCTGTCTTCCTAATACAATCCTCAGTCCCAAGATTGAAGCTCCCCTACAGGGAACCAGAACTGCTGGACAACTAGCCTGAGGAAGACACACTGTGATCTGTGAACAAATCTGTGTTCCCTCAAACACAATTCACTGCCAAACTTCTCTGGCATAAAAGACAGATGAGGCCAGGCACAGTGGCTCAAGCCTGTAATCCTCCTTTGGGAGGCTGAGGTGAGAGGATTGCCTGAGTCTGGTTAACTTGGTGAGACCTCGTCTCTACAATAAATCAAAAAAGTGAGCTAGGCGTGGTGGTGCGCGCCTGTAGTTCCAGCTACTTGGAAGGCTGAGGAGGAAGATCACCTGAGCCCAGCAGGTAGAGGCTGTGGTGGCCGTGAGCATGCCACTGCACTCCAGTCTGGGCCACAGAGTGAGACTTCCAACTCAAATAACAACAAAAAGGAGACAGATGAGTTCAGTATACTTTTTAAACATCTAGAAATTAAAGTTCAACTGAGGTTGGCAGAAATTTAGCTTAACTGAATTTCTGATAAAGAGACCTTTACATAATCAAGTGGCATAAAATCAGTCTCCGTGAAGCACACATGGATGGTAGGCTTTGCAGTGTTTCTAATCGCCATCTTCCACAACAGGAACATGTTCAGAGGTGAAGGGCTCCAGAGTCCATGTTTTTGACTTTGGCTCAAAGATCCCCCAAATCACACAGAACCAACCAAGATCTCTAAGTGAATTAAGAGGCAGTGTGGTGACAGATTTGTTCTAGGACACTCGTGACTTTTCTACAGAATTAGGGAATCAACATTCAGTCATTTGAGTGTATTAGGTGACGTGGCTTGTTCACAACCCCTCCCTGCCCAAAGCTTGAAGGATTCTGTAAGCAGCCATCTTATCTTCACCTTATGCAACATCAGCCCTGACCTCATGGTGTATAAAATTGGGAAGGAGCATTCCACGTACCATGGTTGGTAGCAAGGAAGAAAAAAGCAAGGGGAAGGAGGAAGGCTGAGATGGCAGTTGCTCCAGCAACAGCAGCAGTACAGAAGTGGGTGGGAAGAAATGCAGGTAAACAGACACTCCCTGGGGGCATAAGGAGAAACGTGTGTGTGTGTGTGTGTGTGTGTGTGTGTGTGTGTGTGTGTGTGTGTCCCCCATCCTAAGGAGTTCTATTTTTGGCTCATGCTTCATAAACGGGTGTGTGTGTGTGTGTGTGTGTGTGTGTGTGTGTGTGTGTCCCATCCTAAGGAGTTCTATTTTTGGCTCATGCTTCATGCTTCAGTTTGTCCCGAACGGGGGGGTGGTGGGAAGAGAAGAAAGGAAGGAGAAGAGAAGAGATGCTGAGCCACAAATCCAAATACACAAGTTGCTTTGCTGAAGACCCTCAGGTGGTCCCCCACTTTAACCAGAGTGAAAACCAAATTCCTTATGCTAACAAGGCCCTAGATCATCCCTCTGACCCTCACCCTTTATGTTTCTGACCCCACCTTCCAGCACTCTCTTCTGACCTTAACTCTACTTCAACCACATAGTGCCTCTCTCCTATTCCTAGAATATGGGATGCATGCTTCTGCTGCAAGGCCTCTGCACTTATAGATACTGCATCCTGGAATGTTCTTCCCTAGGTATAAGCAGGGTTCATTCACTTACCTCTTTATTCAAACATCCTCCTTAATTAAGTTTTTTCCAACATCCTATGCAATAATGCAACGTTCACCATGCTCCCTGCCCCATCCCCACTCCATTTTTCTCTACTGCGTCAATCACCATCTTACATACCACCTATTTTTTTTTTTTGAGTCAGAGTTCTCACTCTGTCACCCAGGCTGGAGTGCAGTGGCACACTGCTCCACAGCCTGTACCCTCGACCTGCTGGGCTCAGGTGATCCTTCCACCACAGCCTTCCAAGTAGCTGGAACTATAGGCATGCACCACCATGTCCAGCTAATTTTTTGATTTATTGTAGAGACAAGGTCACGCCATGTTGCCCAAGCTGGTCTCAAAGGTGCAGGATTACAGGCGTGAGCCACAGCACCCAGCCTACACCACCTAATTTTAATGCATCTATTTTTTTCATATTTGTCTTGCCCTACTAGACTATTAACTTTTGTATATTTTCCTTATGTATACCAAGTGTTTACACAGTGTCAGACACATAACAGGCACTAAATATTTTGCTTTTGAATGAATGATCTAATAGATCACAAGCAGCAGCTTGAAAAATACTGACTTAAAATATATACATAAAAAAAAATCAGGCTCTGCCAAATTTAACATGGCCCCTGACATCTGTCTGCCCACGAAACCTAATCATGAGAAGAAAGCAGCAGAGCAGGATAAAATCTGAAAAATAGCAGGTAGCTTGGAGATGAAACGCCTCTTACACAGGCACAGAACCACAGCCCAGAAAATAAAGGGATTTGCCAATGACCAACTAGGTTTCCACATCTCACATGAAATCTTGACACCACCATATACCCTTCAAGTGAGTTAAATTCATTCATCTGCTAATCATCTAAGCAGCTAACAAGGAGGAATTTAACAAGTAAACAGGCATCTTTATTTTATCTTGCACTTTAAAGTAAGTTTTTGATATTTACAGAAAAGAAGTTCAAAAGAAAAAGTAGTATATTTTAAGAAATTAATTACAAGTTTAAAAAAATAGATTCATCAGCCAGGTGCAGTGGCTCATCCCCAGCACTTTGGGAAGCGGAGGCGAGAGGACTGCCTGAGCCTATGGGTTCAAGACCAACCTTGGCAACATGGCGAGACCTCGTCTCTACAGTAAATCAAAAAATTAGCTGGGCATGGTGGCGTGTGCCTGTAGCCCCAGCTACTTGGAAGGCTGAGGTGGAAGGATCGCCTGAACCTAGCAGGATGAGGCTGAGGTGGCTGTGAGCGTACCACTGCACTCCAGCCTGGGTGACAGAGTGAGACTCCAACTCAAAAAAAAAAGAATTGATCCATCTGTTAGTTCTCAGAAAGTGACCTGTGAATTCTGGAGGTATTGAATACTGCTCTATCCAACTAGGTGTGAAAATAGATCGTGATGAACACATGGGCTGATGAATGTACTGAGATCAATAAGAATATATACTAACTAGACTACAGGACTTAGGCTATTTTTATTTTCTTTATAGCTTTCATTTTGTTTTCCAAGTTTTTCTACAATGAACATAAACTTCTCCTATAATCAGAAGGAAATCAGTTATTCCAAAATATCTGCTTACATATCCATCCTCTTTAAGAAGGGGTCCAGAGACGACAGCTTTGAGAAAGGTATAAGAATAGGGAATTTAAAGAGCCTCTTAATAGAAACTTCATATAATAAACTGCTCCATAGGATTCTGGTACAAATGCTAAATTTGAAAATAAGTCATTTTAAATTCATAGAATGATACTCAAACAAAATTTTTCAAAGACTTCTGAAATTGTTAGTGTCTTTCACCATCCTTCTCCATGAGGGCAAAAACTCCTCTGATAGGTTTCTCAATACTGAACAGGCCTCCCTTGATCAGCATTAAACACAATCACTAGGTTAGCTCTGAAACTACACTCAGTTTTATTTCCTTCTGCAGATTCACCACCCCACTTCCAATGTATCCATAAATAAATGGCAAAGTTTTATTACCAGAATAGAAAACATATTCAAAACACAAAGTATTTTATGTAGAATTCAGAAACATTAATAATGTTCTTAGAAAGTATTCTACGTATGGGTAAATGAAGTCAAGATTACACTGAGAGTGTACTAAGAAGTCCCTATCTAAAAAACGTGACACAGTCAGGCATGGTGGCTCACACATGTAATCCAAGCACTTTGGGAGGCTGAGGCAGGAGGATCGCTTGATGTCAAGGGTTCAAGCCCTGGGCAATGTAGTGAGACTCTAATGCTACAAAAATAAAAAATTAGCCAGGCATGGTGGTACAAGCCTGTATCCTACCTACTCAGGAGGCTGAGGTGAAACAATTGCTTAAACTCTGGAATTTGAAGATGCAGTGAGCTATGATCTTTTCACTGCACTCTAGCCTGGGCAACAGAGTAAGACGCAGCCTCTAAATTAATTAATTAATTAATAATAAAATATATGACTTGCAACAGATAAAACACATGGTCATAACAGATTAAACCACATAGTCAAATGTGTGGTCACAAAATAAAACTATAAAGAATTCCCTGAAAGAACTATATCAAGAAAGACATCCTTGAAGTAGTAACAAGCTTCATGTGTATCACATCATCCAATCCTTACAACAAAGCTATAAAATAGACAATGGGGGTAACATCAACCTCGCTTTACACTGGAGGAGACTAAGGTCCTGAGTGACTTTATGACTTGGCCCTGACCACACCATCAAGTAGCAGAAATAGGACAAGCAAGTTGTTTCTATTTCTTGGTTCATCACTGTGGAGATGTTATCCCACCCAAAAAGAGACAGCATCAGACTGTAATATATCAGGGCTAGAGGGATCATCTAAGTCATCCCTTCATATTCTTTCCTATAATTCAAGAACTCATTTACTCATGTATGCATTTATTGACGACCTGTTATCTTAGGTACCGTGCCAGGCACTTGAATTCAAAGATGAAATAAGATGAACAAGATATCCTTAATGACCAATTTTTAAAAAACTTTTTTGTTTAAAACTAAAACTCAAGCACACATATTGGCCTAGGCATACTAAGGGTCAGGATCATAAATATCACTGTCTTCCACCTCTACATTTGTCTCACTGGAAGGCCTTCAGGGGCAATAATACACATGGAGCTGTCATCTTCTATGGTAACAATTTTTTCTAGAATACCTCCTGAAGGACCTGCCTGAGGCTGTCTTATAGTTAACTTTTTTTTTGGAGATGGGGGGCGGTGTCAGGGTCTCACTCTGTTGCCCAGGCTGGAGTACAGTGACACAATCGTGGCTCACCACAACCTAGACATGCTGGGCTCAGGTGATCCTTCTGCCTCAGCTTCCCAAGTAACTGAGACTAGAAGTGTGCACCACCATGACTGGCTAATTTTTTTGTAGCGATGAGGTCTCACTATGTTACCTAGGCTGGTCTCAAACTCTTGGGCTCAAGCAATCCTCTTACCTCCGCCTCCCAATGTGCTGGGATTACAGGTGTGAGCCATTGCACCCAGCCAATTTTTTTTAATAAGTAGAACTATACTCTAAAATAATGATACATAGTACAGTGAATACATAAACCAGTAACATAGCTGTTTATTATGTATTATGTACTATACATAATTGTATGTGCTAGACTATTATATGACTGGCAGCACAGTAGGTGTGTTTATATCAGCATCACCACAAACACATGAGTAACAGGTTGCACTACTGTGTTAGACAGCTACAATTTCACTAGGCGATAAGAATTTTTCAGCTTCATTATCATCTTATGGGATAACTGTCACATATGCAGTCCATTGATGATGAGATGTCGTTATGTAGCAAATGATTGTGTATGAATAGATTCCTAACACACATCAATAAGCAAGAAAGTCAAATTGTAAAATAACTCTACAGTAGTACATCATTTGTGTGAGAAACGTACACACATATAGAAATACGGCCATATGTTTTCTATAGGTATATGTATAAGCACATTAAAAAACAAGAAAAGATTTGGGAAGTATATATCATAAACTCATAACCCTTAACACCTGCAAGAGAAAAGGCAAAGAACCAGGACTGGAAGAGGTGGTCAGAGGACTTTAGCCTTGGAGACAGTTTTAACAGGAGAACATTATTACCAGTTACTCAAAATTTCTTCTCTTTTGAAATAATTTTAGATTCAAAGGAAGATATAAGAATTGTGCAAAAAGTCCTGTGCAGTCTTCACCTGAACTCCTCCAATCACCATCTTGCATGACTATAGTTCAGTTTCAACACCAGGAAAATGACACAGGTACATTCCATAGAACTTATTCAGATTCTATCAGTTACACAAGTGCTGGTATGTGTGTGCACACAGCTCTATGCAACTGTATCACATGGGTAGCTTCACATGAGCACCACATCTAAGATGTTTATCTGTACTGTCACCACAAGACTCCGTCATTAGACCTTTTCCTCTATCCCATCGCTAACTCCTGACAACCATTAATCTGTTCTCATCTCTATAATTACGATTATTATATAAATGGAACCATGTAGCATATATTCTTTTGAGACTAACTTTTTTCACTTAGTAACATTTCCTTAAAGTTCATCCAAAGTTGTTGCATGTATCATAGCTCCTTTACTGTGAGTAGTATTCTAAGGTATAAATGTACTACATTTGCCCAATAAAGGATATATGAGTAGTTTCCAGCTTTAGGCTACTAGGAATATAGCTGCTGTGAACATTCATGGACAAGTTTCTGTGTGGAAATAAATTTTCATCTCCCTTAGATAAATGTCCAAGAGTACAATTGCTGTGTCATATGGTAAGTTCATCTTTAATTTATAATTTACAAAGGAACTACCAAATTATTTCCCACAGTGGCTGTATATATATATATACAGCCCACCAGCAATATACGAGTGACTGAGTTTCTCTCCAAATCTTTACCAGCATTGTTTTTATTTTTTTTTTTATGAGTTGGAGTCTCACTCTGTCACCCAGACTGGAGTGCAGTGGCCGCTCCCGGCCACCGCAGCCTCGACCTGCTGGGCTCTGGCGATCCTTCCGCCTCAGCCTTCCAAGTAGCTGGAACTACAGGCGTGCGCTACCATGCCCGGCTAATTTTTTGATTTTATTGTAGAGATGAGGTCTTGCTTGCCCAGGCGGGTCTCAAACCCGCGGGCTCAGGCAATCCACTCACCTCAGCCTCCCAAAGGCGTGGGATTACAGGCTGAGCCACCGAGCCCGGCTCCAGCTGATTTTTGATTTATTGTAGAGATGAGGTCTCACCAAGTTGCCCCGGCGGGTCTCGAACCCGTGGGCTCAGGCAATCCACTCACCTCAGCCTCCCAAAGTGCGGGATTACAGGCTGAGCCACTGAGCTCGGCTCTGAATTTCCTTTTTAAAACACCGTGTAGTAACAAAGCAAAGAAAAAAGTACTTGAAATAATTGCAAAAAAAAATTTATTTGTATGAAGAAGTCTAACAATTTTATCTGGCGATGTTCAAAAGTGAGATAAGTTAACATTTACTGAAAAATGTCATTATCAAAAAGATAACTGCACCTAGTTAGCTAGAAGTCCATACCTAAAGAGGAAAAGAAAAATAAGTATAGCCTGGTAGCTACACTGACACCACCTTCTCAGATTTGCTTTATTAATCCAATCATAGCTGCACCATACATGATTAAATCAAAATAATTACTAAAGAAAACTAGTATGCTTCAGCCCAACAGCCCACACTCAATCCAGCAGCATCCCTCAGCATATCCCCAAACAGAATCAAGTATTTAGAATAGGTCAGCAAAGCCTTGAAAAACATAATCAAATTTTCTATGTATAGTTAGTAACTAAATACTCTTCCTGATAGAAGGAAAGCTAATGTAGTCTTGTGAAATGTGAATTTTGGACAATAAATTCAAATAAAAAAAAAAAAGCAAAGCAAGCTATTTCAAACCATTCCATCTTAGAAAGCAATCAGAAGGTGAAAACATAAAAGGAAGACACCACAGTCCACCAAATAAGTAGCCAAAAATATGCAACAAAGCTGGCAAGAGTCACTGATGGCCAATCACCTGCGGTTTTCATCCAGCACATCCAAGATCTGCTGGTAAGCCCTACGAGTAGAAGACTGGATAAGCGACAAAATGCCACGAGCAGAGGAAAGATTAGCTCCATCTTCAGGTAACATATGGGGAGGACAGACCCGAGCCTGTTGTGGCGATGGTGTCACACTGTTTACATAAGCACAGCAAATGAAGAGAAAAACACTCAAGTCAGATTTTTATAAAACTTTAGCCGAGCAGTTTTTATATTAATTTTCTTAGTGTATCTTAGTTTCCTTGCCCCTCTCCCCCGCTTCATTCTCCCCTCAAGAAAAACAGTCAAACCAAGGAATAACATTTTAAATTGTTTTCAAAAACTAGTTACAATGTCACTTTGTAAACCTGTTTACATAGAAATAAACTGAATATGAAAGAAAATCTTTGGAGAGGGAAGAGAACAGTGAATGTGTTCAACTACTAACTTTGGAGAAACAGCATTCTTTATTTAGTGTACATATTCCAATTCAGTAACCAAATCTCTAAGAAACAACACTGCAGCCAACTTAAGGGTGATTAGTAAGAGTAGGATAGGGAATTCTCACATATAGGTGTAAAAGTTTAAACACATGAATCAAAAATGATTCCATGAAAACATTTCAAACACTTCACAAATAAAGACAATGAAGCAAGCTGAGTGTATGATGAGTAAATGGCATTGACTTAAAGAGTCATTAAAATCTTAGAAAACTGTCACAAAGCATTTTGACTGCTTAATTATAGAGCATATGTTCTCTAGTTGATAATTAAAAAGTAAAAATGTTTCCAATTCTATGAATATAGTGAAAGAAGGCAAGGGCACTTCTTAAATTATCAAGATAGCCGATAGACAACAATTTCTGGCCCAAAGTGATACTAATCATCTTTTCACATGTGGGTTGAGATTCACAATTTCTTTTGGCTCCACTGCCAGTGCTTTCTCAAAGCTGACCACATTTGAATGAAGTAAGTTTTACAGTTCTAACCTAAACTCTTAAGATCTGGGTCAGTATTTTCAGAGAGCTGTTTAATGTTAGCGCATGACTAAGCTATGTAAGGTATTTAGCTAATACATGGACTTGGTAGTTGGTTTGTTATAATAAGAGGACTATAACACTGGGATGAGGGCTCAACATTATTAATGTCAGGATACAACACATCAGGCTTAACTTAACCCATGTGTATTACATCCAAAAGAATGAAAGCAAAGCAGATGATAAGTAATTAAAAAAAGAAAATCTTTCAATTTGTGTAATCTCTTCTAACTTAACGTGTATTTGTTTGGATACCACAAAATATTTGGGATAATTTTTGACAGGATACTTACTGACATCTAATAGTATTCCAAGAGTCCCAGAAAACTAAAAAACAGAAAATCTCTACAATTGGGTGAATGACTATGAATGGTTTGATAATTTAAAGAGAGTTAGAATAAATATGAAAACCATGTTTTTCAAAGATTACTTAGGAGGAAGAGATCTAAGTCAAATCTTGGCATACTAATCAGTTAATCTATCAAGCTTGATTCACCAAAGAAATCAGATCTAATGGTGTCAAGATATACTCAAATTTTCAGATGCAGACTCATAGTCAGTGACCTTAAATGTTCATCCAAAGATGGGGAATCTTTGGAAATATATATGCCAACATACCAACTGACCCATGGCAAACCCATACTAGTAGGCATCCAAAAGAGCCAAAAAAAAAAAAAAGAAAACAAGAAAAAAGTCAGTATATCTGGGAAGTAAAGACAATGACAATGTGCTAATCCTACACTCAGAATTCTCCTTAGCAGCACTGTGAAAACCTGAAGCTTTTGCTGCTTATAAGAAACTAGACTGAGCTCACGTTAAAAAAAAAGTATCACCAGAGGCAGGATTAAAAATGGTCAGTTCTGTGTCAACATAAACAATCCATTTTTATATTCTTCTTGATAGAATGTTTGGCATAACTGTTCATATGCCTTTCATAAATTTATGTAAGCAAGTTTTATTTTTTTAAATTTTTTGAGTTGGGAGTCTCACTGTCGCCCAGGCTGGAGTGCAGTGGCACACTCACGGCCACCCCAGCGTTAACCTGCTGGGCTCCAATGATCCTTCTGCCTCAGTCTTGCAAGTAGCTGGAACTACAGGCGCACACTACCACGCCCGGCTAATTTTTTATTTATTGTAGAGATGAGGTCTCGCCAAGTTATCCATGCTGGTCTCAAACCTGTGGGCTCAGGCAATCCACTCGCCTCGGCCTCCCAAATTGCTGGGATTATAGGCTGAGCCACTGAGTTGGGCCAGCAAGTTTAAAAAGACTAATTAGTACTATTTCTTGGCATTTGGGGGACTTAAATTGTATATCACTCTGTATTAATAAATAAACATATAGCTACATATTAATATACTAAAGGCTATAATCATATTTAGAATTATGTTTAAAAAATTAATAAACTGAATCCATGAGAAAAGTTTAATAGATTTTTGCCTGTCAAAAATTTAAAAAAGGTACTTTTTTTGAGAGGAATTCTTTTGCCAGAAACAAACAATAAGAAATTAGTTATTTAAATTGTAGAAGGACAAATATTTTCTGTCCATACATGGGAAATAAGGTGGTCATCTTATAAAATAGTCAAGCATAAACTACCTTCAGAGTAACTGCAAAGAATTCCTAAGTTGGAATGCATAAAAGGTTGAATTCTAACAACATACAGATCTTTCCCAATTCTAAGATTCTATGATCATATAAAATTGGTATATGGCAATAAATGAGAAAAAAATAACCCTTACATGATCCTCAATTATAACAATAAAAATTTATGTACAAAGATAAAATATCCACTTAAGTCTTTATCAATGTTACTAAAGATATTTATTTCATCAAAGATCAGTATCAAAAACATACTTGAGTTTCTGGTTGTTTCTCAAAAGAAATTAAAATTTCAAAGATTAGTAAGAAATTTAACTTTTCATTCATTTGTACGGCAATCCTCCATAAGTAGCAAAAACAAAATAGGGAGTTTTAAAAAAAATTGATGACCACTTTTGCCAATATAGGTATAGATTAAATGTCCTTTTGTGTAACATTTATTTCCATCTGCAGATGAACTGAATGATTATTATATCATAAGACGACCAAAACAATATTAATAAAATAATTTAGCAATTCTCTTTCCTTTTTTTAAGTTTTAAGTAGTCTTGTAGGTCTTTTACAAATTCATTTATAAACAAAAAAGAATAAGCCCCAGTTTAGCGATCAGTCTGAAACTAGCTGGAATGTCCTCCACTGGTATCAATTGTGAAGAAAAACAATGCTTTTAGAGTTAGTTGGGTTTCACCTCTGTCCACTCATGTACACAACCAAGGTTTAGTGACTTTCTGGTTTTGGTGTTTTGTTTTTGACACATGAACTATTATAAAAAATAGAAAAGGAAACATTGCAAAAGCATTGAGAAGATTAAGTAAATGTCACATATGAATTAGTAATTTAATAAAAATGCACTTTGATGATAAATTGATCCTAATAATATAATATTATAAAAATAGCAAAAGCTCAATTTCATCTTTTAAAAGTAAAAGATTAGAAAATTTTGAAGAAAGCACTAATGTTTGAATGTTTTATTAGTAATAGCTCTAATTCATGCCTACATGAAATCTTATTATATAAGAGTTAAGTAAACAACACCAGCCAATGTCAGAACTAAAATTTAAATTTATACAGCATAATTATGTAATTATTAAAAGGTAAGTTCAAAGTCAAGTACCTCTTTCCCTTATGGATTTCCATAAGAATAATGTTTCTCAAACTGTGAGTTTAAACTTTTCAATTAGGTACCAGCCTCTTCCAAAAAATAGTAAAGGAAAATAGTAAAAAGAAGAGGAAAAAAATTTTTAATAAACACAAGTCTTAATGTCTCTTGGAATTTTAAGTAGAGAGAAAATCTTTATATGTTGCCAATCTCGAAAGCAATTTATTAGTTTCTATATACGTAATAATAGAACCAGAATAAGAGAAAAATCATTGGTTGTCATTGTGGTTTCTTCTGTTGTTTTAAAAACTACATTAGCTGTTGAATACTTATAATGTGCACCAAAATGTTCCACTCCATGAGAAGTCAGCCATTCCCATACCTTATTTTGCCACACTTACAGAAAGAATGGGTTTAATGATTGTAAAAAAAATTCTCCCAAGCATAAATTTCATCTATGAAATTAAAAAAACAAAAACCTTAAATGACAAACCACATTTAGACTCCAATCTCCTCCTGGGTCAAGATAAAAGAAGAAAAGATAATGTGCTGAAATTTTTTTAAAAAGATTGGGATTGCTAAACATGTTAAGCTGAACGCAGAGAACTAATATGCCAACCAAAGCAACATAAAGAAAATGAAAAATGATGCTTGGTCCTCATGTGTAAATCATTCCATTTTCCTGTTACCAATAAACCCAAAATCATATAAAACTTCTTTAGCTGGTTTACTTATTTTTTTCTTAATAAAGTATAGGATGACAGTTTGAGAAATCCTGAAACAGAGGTATTAAAAGTCAAACAGTAAAAGAATTGAGGGTATTGTATGTCAATTACCTAGTGAAATAGATTAGTATTAACATATTCCTGCAAAAACAAAACAACTCCTACTTGTGAGAAGCAGAGCAGATAAAATCTTACGTGTACTCCCGTGCAGAAATCGGTGCCTGGAACCTTGAAATTTTATTTCTTGGGGCAGAATCTGATCTGTGCCACCTTAAATAATAATTATGCTTCTTTTACATATTCAGCGTTTATAACACAAAGAAAAAGCTAGATACAATTCTACTGTTTTACTATTTAGAATTCATTTTTGTGCCAAAATCTAACTATAATCAATTCTATTGCCTTTTCAAAGTTAATTAAGAAAATAAAGACCAGTGCTCCTACTCTTATACCCACACACGCTTCTATTCTTAAAGCCACAGACTAAAATAAAGTGGAGACAGGCACATTTCATGCACAATGATGCATAAAAATCTCATGTTACAAAGAAAAAACTAAAGTAGGTAGATAGTAAAAGTTTGATAATTAGTTGTACTGTAGGTATTATTAATATGTTATTTCTTCCTTACCATATTACAACATTGAATACATAATATGCTCATTACACAAAATTCCTGAAGGTAATAAGATAAAGATTTTTAAAGATGAATTCAACTATAGATTATAAATTTAACAATGGTAGGAGAAGGGCAAGGTTATATTATTAACAAAAAGATGGTTAAGTATCTTACTATAACATGGTAACACACATAACAACCATAACAAAAAAATGAGGTTAAGTAATGTTAGACATTTTGCTGTGAAAACGTATAAATATTCATGTTACTTTTATTACTCAAAATGAGATTTCTGTTTTATTAAATGTCTAGAAAATGTCATTAAGGCAACTTAAAAAAATCAAATATTACTTAACACTGTAAATCTTTTCTGTTTTGAGGAACTTATGTTATTGGGTAAGTGTAAAAATATCTATTAACTAACCATCTACTCCAAATTATACTTCACTAGACTGTTTTTCATACATACTGAAGCTGTTTCCTTTCTTTTCAGCTGAATGCAGCTATTAATAATATATACTTTGTGAGAAAAAACAAAAGTAATGCTAAAAACAAAAGCAATATAAAAATAATCCTGTTTTTATTTTGTTAATATGAAATGTCAAAGTAATTAAGGACCTAAATAGTAAGCCACAACTTTATATAGTGGATAAATTTACTAGAAATCTTTGCTGCCTTAAGAAAATATTACAACAAGAAAATAGCTAAAGCTCTTAGGTTTATGTTTAATTATTTTGACAGGGTACTTAAGATCAAGAAGTGACCTTAGCCATAAACTATATAGCTTTTTCACCAATTGTATTAGTAAGTTTGGAAACAGCCTAGAAAAATGAATTTCACGGACTTGCTGACATGAATCCCAACCAGATGCCTTCAGGAAAACAATCATAAAAACTTTCATATTAATAACGATTGAATTTTTCAGGTGAGTATTCCCTGAAAGAGATATCTACTCATTTTAACTCACTCTCTTCCTACATAACCATTCAGAATAGTTCTAACTACCTTAGGAGACATTTCAAAATTCTGCAAGGAATCAGAGCAGTTATAGTTCTCCTTTGCACCTAACACAAGAAAATGGAATTTCAATAAGGTAAGCATGTATTTATACTGAAGTTAGAAGTTGATCAACTTCTTTCAAAACAAGAATAACATAAGAAAAAAAAATTCTCTCTCTACCTTGAATATTAAGACCCTACCCCCAATCAAAGTCCCTTCTGTACCCCCTTAGTCTTTAGTCAGGTCCAAACCAGAATTTAATATGGTATAATCTCCTGATTCTTTTCTAGTTCCCAGAGAAGCTTACATGATGCTTGGCATCACACAGGGTTCATGATGACTTCATGAATTGGTCAAAATATTAATGAGGAAGAAATAATTGACTTATATAAACAATCTAAATATTCTGCTTTAAAAAGTCACCACGGTCAATGGCTTTTTTTTTTTTTTGAGTTGGAGTCTCACTCTGTCACCCAGGCTGGAGGGCAGTGGCATGCTCCTGGCCACCACAGCCTCGACCTGCTGGGCTCAAGTGATCCTTCCAAGTAGCTGGAACTACAGGCATGTGCCATCATGCCTAGCTAGTTTTTTGATTTATTGTAGAGATGAGGTCCTGCCAAGTTGCCCAGGCAGGTCTCAAACCCGTGGGCTCAGACAGTCCTCTCACCTTGACCTTCCAAAATGCTGGAATTATAGACGTGAGCCACCACGCCCGGCCTGCCAACAGCTTTTCAAACGTAATATCCATTTTTCAAGGGATTGAAGTTTTCTTTTTTGTAAAAATCCATTTAAATAAAACATAAAAACAAAACAAACAAAAAAACACTTCCCTGATCTAAAACATTTTGTGGCAGCTTTAAGATTAGGGTTCAAAAATATAACCAAATAACAATTAAATAAACCAGTAGGTTAAAAGCTAAAAAAAAAAAAAAAACAAAACTAGAAAGAAAAAACAATTCCACTTGTTTATGCTACATTGTCGACCACAGCTCATTAGAAGCAGAGCTAGAAAGGACACAATCTTATGACAACTCAAATAACTTGAAAATAAAGATATTCTATACTGTATTTTCCTTTTCTACTTTTCAATCTACATGCTAATTAAACATTTTTTGAAGACTATATAGTTAAGCACCTACATTTATCAATTTGTCCCAAGTATGCCTTACAGAAAATTTCCCATATTAGAAAATCATACTTATAGAAGAGAATCATACACATAGAAGAGGATAATGTTTCTAAAAAATTCTCACAACTAAAAAGTGGCCAGATTTCAAGACTACAAAAATAACTGCAAAAGTGTAAAACTGATGTAAATGTAAAACAGATTTTAAAAACTATTTTGAAAAAGATAAGTACAGACAATATACTGAGGAAACTTACAAAGGAGATACAATACTTAGTGGTTCTACTCACATAGAATCATTTCTGACCAGCTGTCCATTTTGGCGAACAGCATTTTCACTCATAGAGCGCTCTCTTTTTAGCCTGCCAACTGCACGGATCTGTTAAGGCACAAAGAAAGGGAAGGAAACAGATATATTCTTAGTAGCCTAGTAGCTGCTTAGCATCCAAAGAACGTTAATTCAAGGCTACTCACAAAATTTACAAAGAACATAACCAAGAAAAGCGACCAAGAATTGCTGCCTGGCATGCGTATTATAGACAGACTTGTTAAAAAACCCCTACTTACTATAATGCAGATAAACTTAGGAATGCCTATTCACTTTAAGATAAAAGCTACCCTGGTTTCTTTTTAAGTATCAATCTTAGTACAACTATTATTATTTGTTATAATTTCATGTTATATATTTAATTATTTATAACACTAATTTACAGGAATTTTTAAAGGCACATATATTACAGGAAATGAAATGCATCTATATTACAAATAAATGTGTTCCTGGCTTCTAGGGTGAAAATGAATTTGGATTTGGTTACATGTTTGAAATCTAGACTAAAAAGGTATTTTTCTGCCAGGAACGGTGGCTCACGCTTATAATTCCAGCACTTTGGGAGGCTGAGGTGAGAGTATTGCCTGAACTCACGGGTTCAAGACCAGCCTGGGCAATATGGCAAGACCACATCTCTACATTAAATCAAAAAATTAGCTGGGTGCACTGGTGCATGCCTGTAGTTTCAGCTACTTAGAAGACTGAAGCGGAGCAATCACCTGAACCCAGCAGATTGAGGCTGTGGTGGCCATGAGCGTGTTACTGTACTCCAGCCTGGGAAATAGAGTGAGATTCCAACTCAAAAAAAAGAAAGAAAAAGAAAAAAAGTATCTTTCTAATGTATTGGTTTTGGTATACCAGAATGGCAGAGTAGCCACAATCTCTAATCCTACATGCTCTTCTGATTAAATGTATCTTTGACAGGATCTATGTTCATTTCCCTTGAAATTAGGAGGGCTAGTGACTGCTGTAGAGATAAGGCAATGTGTTTTTCCCCCCTCAGCATATTCATATTTGAAACAATAGCACTATGATGTAAAGAAGCCCAAGTAGCCAGATGGCAAGGCCATGTGTAGGTACATCAGCCCATAACCCTAGCAGAGGTCACAGACAATAGCTATTATCAAGTACACAAGTGAGCAAGCCTTCAGATGACTGCAGCCTCTTGCTGTTGAGTCATCCTTAGCCTTTGAGACTTCCTAGCTTAGGCCCCAGACATTGCGAACAGAAACAAGCTTTTCCCATCATGCCCACTGAAAATTCCTAACCCACAGAATCCACAAGCAAAACAAATAATTTTGTTTTAAGCCACTAGGTTAAGGGTGGCTTGTTAAATAGCAAGAGACAACTAGAACAGTGGTAATCATTAACTTCCCTGTCTATTTAGAAAATACTTTTTTTTTTTTTAAACTAAAAACATCCATGCCAACTTCTTGGTTAAAAAAAAAAATTAAACTTTACCGTAAAGGACAACTAGTATGTGAATCAAAGAACTCAAAAATGAAGATTTTCAAAAATATTGATCAATATTTATTGATTAAGAAAAAAGCTGGGGAGTAGATTATCAGGTTATAAGCACCACCAAGCAGAGCAGATCCTATATTTCGTGTCTACAAAACTTAAAACCATAGTATCTAGCAGGTAATTTCAGATCATGGTTTAGATTTGGTTATGGTTAAGAACCAATTACTTACCTAAACAAAAGAAAATAATAACTTTGAAAACAGAGGAGTCAGTTTGGAGCCTTTTAAGGTTAACCTCCAAGTCAAAATTATCTTTGAGTAAGTAAAATGTAACATGTCCAGATGTTATATTTAGCACGGCCATAATTAAGTACATTTTATTCTTGTATAGTGTGCAGTACTGGGTTGGTTTGCAAGAATCCTACCGATACTTGCCTTCCTACAGCAGAATTGTGGTTGCTTTCCCTACAGTACAACAGCTATTCTATATAGCAGGGATCAAGATGAACCATCTATTAAATCAGAACCATTCCTACTTCTATGTGGTGAGAACTAAGATCAAGTAGAATAGGAAATGGTGGGAGAAGACAAATACTTCAACATAGCCTGAGAAGCTAGAAGATCCTAAGTCTACTGCTATTTTCATCATTTCAAGTCCAAGTTAAAATATATCTTAACAGGGACACTGAGTTTGATATTAGTGCCATACTGGGGGGTAGGGGGGAGGCAACATAAGACAAATGCATAGATTTGTTATGCTTCCTAATGTGACTGACTTGTATACTGTAATACCAAATAATTTAGATACTGCCTGTGGTGGTAAGGAACACAATGCTCTTTAAAATATCTTCACCACTTAGTTCAAGGTGGTGGTGGACTTTTTTTCCCCCCCGAGTTAAGATTTTAAATTGTCATTCAGAATCTTCCTGAATTGATTATCCACTTACTTTTCATTCACTCCTGAAGCTGAGAAATACAGCTTCCTAGCTTTGGACAACATCCTGGAAGCTGGGTCATAGGGTCTTGTGTCTAATTGTATAACATGTAGCACCAGCCACATGTTACCAAATGCATAATATTCCCCTTTAATATGTTTATACTTCAAGGTACACTTGATTATTCATAAATTCCTGGCAAATAAATGTCCTCTAGGCTTTTTGTTTACTGGCTCTCAATCTAATCAAAGCCTACCACTCCTTCAATAATCTGCTCAGAGGTTTTAGTATTTTCCTTCTATACTCATCCCTGTTTTCTGTGGGACTTTTATTGGAGAAAAGGGAAAGGTAAGAATTAACAATGTGAAATGAACACCTGGGATGAACATCCTCCCTCCCCAAACATGCTCACTGTCCAAAATTTAAAATAAATAACTAGGGGGAGAATAGTTAAGCCAGTGACTGTGGGTTTGAGGAAAGAATCATGGACCAATGTGTCAGAAATGAAGAGACCATGCTTGTGCTAAGAAGGCCATAAAACAGTAATTGTACAAAGAATGTGAGAGCAACCTCTGAATCTTCCATGGAAAAATGTGTATACATATATACAATTAAGTTGTTCTCTCCTTTTCCTTTTTTTCTCCAGATTTTTGCTCAGTTCTGCTCACTACAGTCCCAGCTCCTCTTTCTAGACAAGGGGGGAAGAAAAGGGAACGAAACAAACCATCACCAAATTGTGATCAGACCCACATCCAACAGGTTCTTGATTTCCTGAGCTCTTGCAGGACTTTTTAAAGTATCCACTGAGTGCCTGAAAGTCCTTTTGCATTTGTTCTAGGATGTGCCATATAGCTGGGTAACTCATTACACTTCAGGTCAACTGTGGTTCTTTTGCTTCACATCCTCAGGGTTGTCATGTCAATCGAAGTAATCATCCTCGGGTACCTATAACCAACTGCTGCTTCCTTACATAGCGATTACAGGTCTAATGCCTTGTGTTAGACATCCATAGCTTTTGTGTTATCATTCTGCTTATAAGGCTGATGCTTTCCAAATGGAATCAGTGATGAGGCTGGACCTAGCTGGATATTATTTCTCCCATTCCTTGAGCTGCGGCTGTATACTTTGTACACAATTGCTGTAGAATATGGCATGCTGTGGATGCCATTAGATGAATCCTGGGTCAGGGTTTATATATAAGCCAACTGATTTTGCTCCTTCTGGATAATTTCTAACTATTGACAGTTCTTGGGTGTATCGGGGTTCAGAGCTCTCCCAAAGATTATAGAAATGGATGGGATTCTCATACTTCTGTTCTTTGAAGTAGGAGTGGCAAAAGTGCTTACAATCCAGCTTTAGTCCAGTCTGTTTTCTCTTCCTACTGCAATGGTCTTCTCACAAAGCTCTTGGCATTTAGTGTTGTTGATCTTTTCAAAGCATACCACTGCTTGATAGATAAGATGTAACAGAGGAGTCCAAAGTTTTGACTCAGTCACATTGTTCAAGACTGTGTCAAATTTTTTAGGCATCACTTTCTAACTACTTCTTTACAGTTCCTCCTGTTCTCTGGAAGACCCTTCCCCAATGGCTCCAGTTGAGATTCCTCTTTGAGAGGAGACGGTAGTGACAACGTCACAGTCACTTTCTCCTCATTCACACTGCCTCATCTTCTGTAAGAATACTGAGAGTTGTCATTATTTGGCATTTTGCTGTTTTCACCCTCTTATCACATGATTTACTACCTGCCTGCAGGCAGAGTCACCAAGCAATTGTCCTAGAGATGACATTCAAGTACTGGCAGACGTCAAGCACGCTGAAAGAGTTCATCAATTTTCTGTCTTCCAGCCAAGACTCTAGATTTTATAAACCTGCTTTGGGTTAGGGGATTATTATTATTATTATTTTTTGAGTTGGAGTCTCATTCTGTTGCCCAGACTGGAGTGCAGTAGCACGCTCCCAGCCACCGCAGCCTCAACCTTTTGGGCTCTGGCGATCCTTCCGCCTCAGCCTTCCAAGTAGCTGGAACTATAGGTGTGTGCTACTACGCCTGGCTAGTTTTTGATTTATTGTAGAGACGAGGTCTCACCAAGTTGCCCGGGCGGGTCTCGAACCCGCGGGCTCAGGCAATCCTCTCACCTCAGCCTCCCAAAGTACTGGGATTACAGGCTGAGCCACCGAGCCCGGTGGGTTAGAGGATTATTTATATCATGTTTTAAGCCTTCCTCATATACTCATTTGGATTCTTTAAGCCAGTTTAAGAACTCAAGTACAGTTGCTTTCTACAATTTTATCCCTTGCATCAGTCGGGCTTTTAGACAACCATTTCATAGACTTCCTTGTAAGCTTTCTTCTGGTAGTTTCCTTTCTTAGACCAGTGGTTCTCAGTTGGGGATGATTCTGCCCCCTAGAGAACATCTAGCCTTGTCTGAGAATATGTTCTTTTTTATTGTGGCAAAAGACATATAACATACAATTCACAAATTCTAAAGTGTACAATTCAGTGGCATTTAGTACTTTCAAATGTTGTGCAACCATGACCACTATCTAGTTCCAGAATTTTCATCACCCTAAGAAGAAAACTCATACTGATTAAGCAGTCATTCTCAATTCCCCTCTCCTCTAATCCCCTGGCAACCACTAATCTGCATTCTGATTCTACAGATTTGCCTACTCTGGATATTTCATGTTAAGGAGAAGAATTGCAATATATGGCCTTTCCTGTCTGGCTTCTTAAACTTGGCATGTTTTCAAGGTTCACTCATGTTGTAGCATGTATCAGTACTTCATTTTTTTATGGCACTATATGGATATATCATATTTTACTTATCCATTCATCATCTGATGGACATTTTGGTTGCTTTCACCTTTTGGCTATTGAAGACATTTTTGAATGCCATGACTTGAAGGATGCTAAGGTGTCTTGTGGAATGTTGTAAACATTCTACAGTGCAAAACGACAGACTTCATCACAAGAGTAAATTCTCTAATCCAAATGCCAATAGTGTTAAAGTACAGAAACCGTGGCATAAAATGATTACTACACAGCAAATGGTTCTGGGGCTCTCACCTCACAGATTCTGAGTAGCATCTGAGTGAATCATCAAATGTTATCAGCACTCAGGGCCTTATTGCCTTTCTATTTCAGTCCATTTCTAGAACCTGCTAGAACCCTAGCTCCTTCTATGCTTCCTCCTTTGCTCATTGGTTGATTATCTCTTGAAGGCTATCAGACTCTTCTATAAACTTTAAGTATATCATCTTTGTTTTCCTATCAACAGACATCTGGTACTAATCGTCTCAGAAACTCTTCTCTTGAATCTCAGGATTTCGCTCCTGCCACAAGATATTAACTCTTTTGTAATAGTAACATTTATACATATTGAGCTTTTAACATGAATGAGAACATGCCCTTACATGCATTATTACATTTAATTCTCACAATATTCTTATGCAATTGACATTATTCTTATCTTGATTTTAGAGATAAAACTTAGAATTGTTAAATAACTTGTCCAAAGTTATATGGTTAGTAAACGGCAAAGTAAGTCTTCAAAACTAGGTCTAATTCTCAGCCAAAGTTTTTCACCCTAGTGCTATACACTCTGGGCATTTATCACACTTGATTACACATCAAAATAAATCTTGATTAAACATCAAAATGAATGCACAAGTGAACCCCAAATAGTCTTAAAGCCTGTATCTACTGAGGGTAATCCTAGCAAACTTTTCTTCAATCAGTCTCAACAGAATCACTCAGGAAAGTGCTTGGGTGGCTTTCAATCAGTTATTTACACTGAATAGGCAAATGTGCCTAAAACAGTAAGGAGGAGCAGAAAGTCATAAGAAAAACAAAACCTGAAGAATAGCAGAGAAAGAGCCTCTCTCCTGGAAAAATTATCACTCCAAGGAAATCATTTTTTCTTTTCTTTTTCTTTTTTTTGAGTTGGAGTCTCACTCTGTCGCCCAGACTGGAGTGCAGTGGCCTCTCCCGGCCACCACAACCTCGACCTGCTGGGCTCCGGCGATCTTTCCGCCTCAGCCTTCCAAGTAGCTGGAATTACAGGCGCACGTTACCATACCTGGCTAATTTTTTGATTTATTGTAGAGATGAGGTCTCGCTTGCCCAGGCGGGGAATCATTTTTTATAGCTATAATTCTCATGAAAAACTTGAGGAGTTGGAAAGCTGGACCTCCTTTGTACAACTATCTTCATAACTTTCACTATTCTCTGCTGTTAAAGAATTTTATACCTTCTGTGTGCTGATGTCTTTTCCTTATCATTGTCCTGCTATAAGAAGGCAGAAAGCAAGCTTTTTCAGAGCAAGAATTATGTCTCATTCATTCTTATACTGCATACAGCTTCTCACACATAAAAGTTTGTTAAATAAATAAAATTTTGCAAGTAACTCAGTCCTTTTTGTCATGTAAACACTCAAATTTAGGGATTTCACAGAGTAAACATATAGCCATAAAATCTCTTTCTTCAAACCACACAAATGTTAAAACTTTCCACAAAAATTTCTTTCTCCTAAAATATAATGTTTAAATAAAAGCATAGCATAGTATCTTATTTGGAGTATTTATAAATTAGAATTGATAATAATCAATATTCTATATAGAACGCTTTCATTACATATTGCTAATTATATGATTTATAACCTCTTAACTCTTCTCTTTTACTTTTACCTATATTATTTCAAATTCTGTTTATGTTAACGTTCTACTTACTTCTTCATTTTGAGGGGTTGTGGGAGGTCTCTCTAAATCCAGAAAATCTAGTGGTCTTTCACTAAGCGTAAGCACACGAGGTGGTGTTTTTAGTGCCAGAGGTTTAAAGGGAGTTGACTGAATAAGGTCAAGATCTGCTGGTCTTGAAAATGAAATGTCTTCATTATTTCCTAGGAGTAAAAAAGAAAAAAAAAAAGAAAAGGTGGGCGACTTCAAAAAAGATAGTAAGAGAGAGATTTTCATTAAAATGTATTTACCTTCTGTTTGCTTTTGAATTAAAACCTAGCCAGTAAGCATTAGTTTCTTTAAAAATGCTTTCAGCATATAAGAATTGACATTTCATTAATGTTTATCACTGTGCTATAGAAATGGTAGCGAAATTATGCAAAACATACTATACGGACCAAAAAAAAAAAAAAACAAAACTGTTATCAAGAAAACACAGTAAAAAAAAAAAACAAAACCTCTTACAACACTCAATTTTTCAAACTGGGAAAACAATTGAATAGACACTTCACAAAGAAGATATACAAATGGCCAAAAAGCATGAGCAGCCGGGCTCGGTGGCTCAGCCTGTAATCTCGTGCTTTGGGAGGCTGAGGTGAGTGGATTGCCTGAGCCCACGGGTTTGAGACCCACCTGGGCAACTTGGTGAGACCTCATCTCTATAATAAATAAAAAAATTAGCCGGGCGTGGTAGTGCGCGCCTGTAGTTCCAGCTACTTGGAAGGCTGAGGCGGAAGGATCGCCGGAGCCCAGCAGGTTGAGGCTGCGGTGGCTGGGAGCGGCCACTGCACCCCAGTCTGGGCGACAGAGTGAGACTCCAACTCAAAAAAAAAAAAAAAAAAAAAAAGCATGAGCAGATGTCCAAAATTATTAATCATCAGGGAAATAAAATTAAAATAATGAGAGATCACTACACACCCACTCAAACAGTTAAAATTAAAAAGACTGACAATACAAAATGTTGGCAAGGACATGAAACAACTGAAACTCTCACACATCACCAATGGAAATGCAGCATAGTACAACAATTTGGAAAATAGTTTGTCAGTTTTTCAAAAAGTTAACTATAACTTGTAATATGATCCATCAATTTCACTCCTAAAGATATGAAAACATATGTCCTCACAAAGACTTGTACATGAATATTCACAATAGCTTTTTTTTTTCTGTTAGAATCTCATTCTTGTCGCCCAGGCTGGAGTGCAATGGCTGGCTCATGGCCACTGCAACCTCGACCTGCTGGGTTTTGGCAATCCTTCCACCTCAGTCTTCCAAGCAGCTAGAAGTACAGACGCATGCCACCACACTCGGCTAGCTTTTGTGATTTATTGTAGAGACACCATGTTGCCCAGGCTGGTCTCAAACCCTCGGGCTCAGGTAATCCTCTTGCCTCAGCCTCCCAAAGTGCTAGGATTACAGGCACAGTAGCTTTAATCCTAATAGCCTCAAATAGGAAGCAACTCAAATACCCATCAACAGATGAGTAGATAAACAAATTATGGCCTGTCCAAACAGTGGAATATTACTCAGTAATAAAATGGAATGAACAACTGATATATGCAACAACAGAAGACCTCAAAAACATTATACTCAACAAAAGAAGTCAGATAAGACTATATACTCTATGATTCCATTTATATACATGAAACTTTAGGAAAGACAAATCTAGTCTCTGGCTATAGAAAGGAGATTGAGATTGCCTGGAGTTGAGGGACAGGAACTGACTGAGAGGGGCACAAGGGAATCTTCTGGACAAAAATGTTTTATATCTGGACATGGTAGTTACATAAGTGTACATTTTGTCAAAACTCATCAAGTATACACTTAAAATGTATACTTTTTATGTGTGTAAAACCTCAAAAATTAGTTGAATTATTTTCAAAAACACTGGAATTTCAAAAATGTGAAGCTACATTTCCCAACTTCTTTTCTAAATAGTTTGAAAAACCCAGAAGTTTTCATAGAGATATATAAAACAAGGATTTATCAGGCAACTTTCTAAACAAATGTGAAATACCTGCTACAACAATCCTTTCTGGAACCTGCATTATCACACTAGCATTTGGAACGCCTTCTTGGAATCCTTGTTCCAGTTCAGCATTTGGTGGTGCTACTTTTAACTTTTCCGGGACCCTCATTCGCTGACTAATACCTTCGGTATATTCCATTTCATACTGAATTCGACTAATTTCCGCCATCTCAGCAGCAGTGGGAGAAGGAAATGCTGCCCCACTCACCCTGTGGGAGAAAAATTTGAAGACAGGGATGACTGAGTGTTAAAATGTCAGTCTTCTCTATGTAGTGAAATTAGAAGACAATACCTTATAGAAAGAACAAAAGGAAACTTCTCACTTGCAAGAACTGAACACATATAAAGGAAAAATAAAAGATTAAAGAAAATGTTTTCCTCAACAAAATGCCTTCTTACTTATCAGCTGAAATTGAACCCTGAGGATATTGCTTAGGAACAAAATTTTAAAATTATTATATACTACAACACAAATAAGTACATACATACACACATATTCTCTCTCTCTCTGCATAAAAAAGATACATGCTGCCTACAGCTCAAAAATGCCTGAAATAAATTTAAATTAAAATTTCATCAACTTGAAGGAAAGCAGCTTGAATTTTATAAAAATAAAATCAGAAATTGCTGTCATGCATGAAAAAAACAAAATCTTTAAATGATAAAATCAGATTAATATAGCAAATAAGGTTAATTCTGAATTTACTAAAACAGAGGATGCAGCTCCCTGAAAATCACAGCAAAAAATTAAAACTTCTCATATTCACTATATATCTAGTGACTGAGATGCAATGAATACCAAATATAGAAGTTGTCTTAATAAATCCTAATGTATGCATTCATTTTCAAAGGGAAAGTTTTACATTCATTTGTATTAATATCATATTTACATGTATGTTTTTAAAATGCAATAGAAAGGATGTCGCCCCAAAATACAAAATGCTGATGAAGTGTAAAAGAGCATGGTTAGCCTATGGCGATCAGTTTTATTGCCACTGTCTCTCAAACCTATAATGCCAGCTCAACTGAATAAAATTTCACTGACCTTCCTAGTGGTGTGTCACTGCTTGTTCTTTTACTCATTTTAATATAGTAAATACACGTCTACAATAGCTATTAAAATACTGCTACCCTGTAGTTCAGTTTACTTTACACAACAATTCCCCTACAGATCTGAACTTTTTTTGGAGGTGTACATAACAACACGGACACTGCTTTTCCAGCTGTAAAAAAGAAAGAATAAAAATCAGTATTTCAACAATTTATTTCATATGAAAACTATGAATAAAATTAAATATCTACTTAAAATTATTTTAGACTTGAACAGGGCTTGGGGTTTGATCTTAGAAACCAACTTTCTAAACAGAGCCTATTCTATACCTTGAAAATCAGAAACATAATTTTAATCATAATCATTGTTTTATGATCCTTGCAAATAAGATTAAAAAGTTATATCAAATGTATATACAAAAGTGAAGTCAGATTAGAAAAAAGAACAACACTGCTATAAAACTCCTCTAATCATTATATTCCAAAGGGGATAAACAAAGCCCAAATAAAGAAATCATGAGAGGAATACAGAAGGCAAAAAGTAAATGTATTTGAGGTAGCCTAAAAATCTGATAGGTAAGTAAAGGATTCTTTAAACGGAAATAAACTCCAAAAACCAAATTACACTAAGTTTCCAGCAAAAGAGTATACTCAAGAAAGGTAATAAAAAATTAAAGACAATAGAAATGTCAGTAACATAGTTGGGATATTTCCTAAACTCCATGACATAGATATATATTCTGCACTCTAAGCCCCACTTCACTGAGATGCTTAGGAGAGTTCTTAGAGGTTGCTTAGTGTGCTAAGCCCCAATAACAGGTTTGATTATGACTGCTAACTAGTTTCTTTTATTCTTTACCAAAATGTCTTTGGGAACACGAATCTTTAAGGCTTTGGCATGCAGATGATTTGAAGGCTAAGAAAACAGAGCCAAAAGGGAAAAATTTTACTCACAAATGTGTACTCACTACTGCTTGCAATTTGGCACTATCTGCTTCTGTGCTTCATATTAAATCTTTTAACTTGCTTCAACGTGCATGTGCTGGATCAAGAGCCACTTTTGTCCCTGGGGAAGAAAAACAGGGACTAACTGAGAAACTATATCATACCACTGTTAGGGGATTCACTGTTGGAAGTTCTCCAAATGTTAACAGTTACAAAGACATACAACCTTACATTAAGAAACCAATAAAAGAATAAAGAAAAAATTAACAAGTTTACCATCAATCTTAGTCCCACAGATAGGGCCCTATGGCTCTTCACTAGGTAAGGTAAGACTAACTCTGTCATTGTTTCTGATTTGTATTTAGAAACACATGGGAAATGAAAAACATAAGCATTTAATACTTATGTGTACGTGTATATACATATATACATATACATATATACATATATATTAGGAGGAACCAATGCATCAATTAAATTTTCAATCACTTAAAATGCTTTTAATTTTGAACCAATAATGCATGTACAGGGTAAAAGTACATAAAAATATACAGAGAAAATGAAGTGTTCCACCCAATCTTATCCTTAACTACCCAGATTTCCACAGGCAAGCTTTATAATCAATTTTTGTGCATCTACTAGATGGGAAGCTTTTCTAATACTTGTGTGTAACTGAAGCACAGTAAAAGCTTATATTCAGAAATAACACTGAAAAGAGCTATCTTAAAAAGATTATAGCCTTGGTATAATCACATGATACACTGAAGTCTTTTAATAATACACAAGAGAAACAAGGTGCTGGAACCAAAGTATCTCCTTCAAATGTGTTGTTCTCTGCATTCCGTTCATTGCATTTCAGTCTTACTAGCTTTCTACTAGCACATCTCATAGGTCTCACTACCATGATTTATTCTATAGCAACATCTTTCGTTATGAGAATCTCTGAGTTTGTAAAAACTCATTGACTTAGAATATAAAGGCAGACACTGAAAAGCCAACTTCTGAAAAAAGCCAAATTCTCATGTGGCTGAACTTCTTAAATTTTAAAAATAAATGAAAATTTTCTACTATGATTTAACACTGTACTTATTGGGTTTTCTGTTTAAGAAAAGCAATCAAAGTCTAATTTATTTTTCCATCAGTAGATCATGGCATTTTTGGTAATACCTTTTGGCAAGAAACAAAATACGCATCTCATTTGGGGTTAAGATATTAATTCCACAAGTTTTGTCACTTAGAATCCAGCAGGCAACCAGTACATGACTCTGTTATGTAACTAATGAGACAAAATCTCCCTCAGAATCACAGATGATTTCAGATCTCTACTTTCTAAGCCCAGTGGTTCCCAAACTTCAGTAACTAACTTACCAATTTCATGAGCTTTTTTTCTCCCTTACAAAGTACGTTTACTCTTAGGCACACTTAATTTTTAACTCAACTTTTAAAACTCTTAAATACACACATTTTATTTATTTATTTTTTTAGAAAGCAGGATTTATTAAGAGGACAGAAAAGCTCCCACAGCAGAAGGGGACCCGAGGATACCCAATAAACGCATTTTAAAAGGAAATGTTATATCCCTACCTTAAACCATGGACTTGATGTATATATATACACATTACAAAAACGTACTACTACAAAAAACCCTTATCCACATACTACTTAGAGTCAAGTCACTATTATTGGTGTAGAGTGTACCAGTTTGGGGACACCTGATTCAAACTCAATTTTCTCATTTTTTATATTGGAACACTGGAACCCAGAAAGCCTAGGAAGTCACTTAGATCAAACTGATTGTGGTTGCAAAGATTTTTAGAATTCTCCAATTACAAAAACAAACAAAAAGACAAAACTCCAGTTCTTTATCACTTATTGAGTGGACACCTAGTTCAAGGTTTTTATATAGGCCACCCTGTTTCAGTTCTCTTCCCAAGCCACTAACCCAACTAACTATACTTAAAAAGTCACTGCAAACTTTGAAAACTATATATTAGCAAAATTTAAAATAAGGTTATGAACCCACAGAAAAGTCTCAACACCAGGAGGGCGGAAGGACAACAGATAAACCTTGCAATACTAAAAGGAGGCTGCTCTATCAGACCGACAGCAAGAGAACACAGTTTCCTTTTGGAAAGAATAGCAAACCAATCCACAAGCATTTGAAACCAAAAAGATAGTAGGTCCCCCAAATAATTTAACTGCATGGTAAAAGATTACTAAGTACAACGAAATCATCCTACTTTTTCTAATTGTTTTTCTTGGGGGTTCTCATTAGTTAATGAAATTGAGGCAGAAACAAATGTTTCTCATCCAGGGAGAGAAAACATTCAAATCGTTCTCTAAGTGGGTGAGAGTACTGGATTCAAATGGTTCTATATTTGGGCATAAGGACCCAAAAGCTTTTTTTCTTTTTTCTTTAACTTCTGCAATTAAAAGACAACATCGCTTTGGTTAAGGGTGCTCGTTCCTCGAGAATGCCCCCCTTCCTCTGTGAGACGCAGCTGGGGGTTTTATTTTGCAATAGAAGGACTCGCCTTCAGATCAAGGTCAGAGAGGCTCGGCGGAACGCGCGCCCGAGTTTTCCTCTAGCTTCCCTGCTCCTGGAAGGAGCCCAAGGAGCAACTGCCTGCATCCACACCTGAGCGTCAGGATGCTTACGGCGACAGGGACCTCGCTGGCGGCCCACAGTCACCCGCGATGCCACAACCTGGGCTTCCAACAAGGCCTTTCCCTTCGAACATGGATTTGCCACAAGACAAAACCCTGCGTTTAACTAGGGCGGGTTTAAGGTCACTTTGTAAGATGTCAGGGCCGAGGCCGGGAGGGATGAGTGAAGACGATCAGCAAAGCCCGGCGTTCAGGCTCACGGGACTCTCCTGCCGTCTCCCAAACCACTAACTTCTTTCTAGTCGGAAAAGTCCGAAGTAATGCACAAAAGCCGCCGAACCACAAAAGGTGAAGACGTTCGCCCAAAAAACATTTGCAGGAGAGGGTGCTTCTCTGTCTCGTCTCCTCGGGGTCGGCGGAGGAGGAAAGGCCAGGGTTCAAGGCGAGAGGCCCGGGGGACGGGACTCCGACCAGCACGACACCATAGGCGGATCAGGGCCACCGCGGGTCCTTCCGTCGCCCTCAGGGTCACGGCGGCGGAGCTAGGCCCTGCGAACAGCTCGGACCGCGGGGTCGGGAAGACGTCAGCACTCACCCCTGGGCCCACCGGAGGGTCCCCGGCGAGGGCCGCCGCCCGCCGGCTCCCGGGGCGCTCGGGTGGGCGCTCTCAGAGGCCGTTGGCCGAGCCCACCGAGCCGCCCAAGCAAAGCACCGGCGGAGCAGCTCGCAGAAGGCCGGGAGAGACGCGAGAACGGCTCGGGCTGGCCCCTTCCAGGAGCCGTAGCGGAAGCAGGTTCTTGGTCATGTGACACGGGAAAGGGCGGACGTGCGGCTCACGCACAAGAGCGGGGGCCATGAGAAGGCAATACGGAGACATCTTTGTTGTGGGCAAAGTGCGCGGACCGCAGGTAACAAGTCTGCAGTACTTAAGTTTGGTTCAAGCTAGCCTTTATTAGACTGTGTGATCTTTGAGAGCCTAGTGATTGCAAAGTAAGCCCGGCAGGTAGTTAAAAATAACTTTTTCAAGACCATCTGCGTCAACATTTCTATGGAATGAGGCCTTAAGAATCCTCATATTAAGCCGGGCGCGGTGGCTCAAGCCTGTAAACCCCGCACTTTGGGAGGTGGAGGGGAGAGGATTGTCGGAGTTCAGGGGTTCGAGATCAGCCTGAGAGCAACGTGGTGAGACCTCGTCTCTACAATAAATTTTAAAAAAAATTAGCCGGGCGTCGTGGCACATGCCTGTGGTTCCAGCTACTTGGAAGGCTGAGTTGGAAGGATCACCTGAGCCCAGCAGGTCAATGCTGCGATGGCCGTGAGCGTGCCACTGCATTCCAGTCTGGGCGATTGAGTGAGACTCCGATTCAAAATTAAAGAAAAGAAAAGAAAAGAATCCTCATGTTTAACCAGCTCCGTGAGTGATTCTTATGCACTCCAATTTTCATTACTCTTTAAGTCCTCTAATGATCAGACATTGTCTTCCAAGATGAGAATCTCGGAAGATGGGAAGTTAGGTTCCATAGTAGTTATGCTCACAATATTGGGATGAACTGAAGCCAGATAACGGAATACTTTGTATGCCTCGATTTTCACAACCGAACAAAGGTAGACACATGAGCTAAGTACTCCTCTACAATCTGAATATATTCTAGAGTTGTTATCATTCTTCCTGAAAATTTGGGAGGCCTTCTGAATTGCGTTACTGGGCTTAAGATCCTGGTACAGGGAAACTATCTCCTCTACCCTCTTGAGGTCTTGGGTGGGCCTAAGAAGTAAACTGACATGAAACGGACTAGCAGGAGGAAAATATTCACATTTTATTTAGTAATTTTTATATGCAAATTGGAGCCTTCACTAGAGAAATGACCCAAAGAAGCAGAGTTCAAAACTTATATAATAGATTGGTTGAAAGAGTAGTAAATTATGAAAAAGTGAGAAAACAGTGGGTGTTGGGTTACAGCAGTTAATAGTGGAGAAGTGACTAGGAAGATAAAGGTTAGTTTAACAAGTTTAGTTTGTACAGATGTCTCTCGGCTTTGTTTTCCTGTCTTTGGTGATAAGAATGTCTCCCTTCTTGTAACAGGGAGGTCACCCTTCACATGTGAGTTTTATCTGCTGCAAAAGAAGCAAAAGAAAAGTCAGAGTACACTTCTTGCACCTGCTGTTTTTTAAAAATTGCCTTTGGCTTAAAATAATCTTTATACCAAGGTGTCATATTTGGGGCTGGCATATTCTACTACCCTACAATGACAAATCATCCTTTAAGAATAGATAGATTTTAGGAATAACCAGTCGTTCCAAGTCAACCTTTGGGGGAGGATAGAGATCAAGCTGGGTGAACCATCTATGATTAAAACCTTTGGAAATCAGGTTCTTGCTGTTTCCACTAACCCTTCCACTTCTTAATTACTTGCAATTTGGTTTTTATTTCTGACCTTCCTCAAAAGAAAAACATTTTGAAATAACTTTTACATGAAGGTTGTGATCCAGATACCAAACCTAATGTCCTCCCCCATTATCTTGATCATCTTTTATCTTCCTGTATTATTTGATTTCTGTTCATTTGAATGAGACAGAGTTGTACCTTAAAGTACCTAACACTTCTGGTAGTAGATTCTTGAAGAAGAAGACATTTTCTCTCTCTTATGTGGAAACTTTGCTCCCTCATTTGTGTGATATACCTGTGTTCATGTTGGGTCTTCCTTCTTTTCCAGCATTAATGTGGACATTCCTAGTTCTGATTTAATATATCATTGACAATCTTTGCAACCACAGTTGCCTCAAGTCTCATGTGGGAAAGGATGGTATATAAATCTAAATTAGCATATCCATTTAATCTTGACCTGTTGCACTATTTCTAGTCAATTCCACTTAAGTGCTCCATAGGAGCTTTGATCCCAGTAGGGTTTCAAACTCAGTTATTTTTTTCTCAGTGCAGATACCGTCTCCTAAATGTCTTTTTTTCCCCAGTTAATGGCAAGGTTATTTTTCTATTCCATATATTTGGGATGTCACAGGACATGGTGGCTCATGCCTATAATCTCAGCACTTTAGGAAGCCAAAGCAAGAGGATTACTTGAGCCCAGGAGTTCAAGACCAGCCTAGGCAACATAGGGAGACCTCTTTTCTACAAAATCAAGTTTCAAAATACTGACATTAGCTTTCACTGTCACTCAAGTCCCCAGCGATGGCTAATTAAGGTATCAATTTTAGTGGATTAAATTATACCTAAATAACTTGGTAAAGTGTTATTTCTGTGTATGCCTGTGAGGGTGTTTCTGTAAGAGACTGGTGTCTGAATCAGGAGACTGAATAAGAAAGATGTGCCCTCACCCAACCTGAGCAGGCACCATTCAATCAGCTGAGGGTTTACATAGAACAAAAAGGCAGAGGAAAGACGAATGTGTTCTTTCTCTCTTCTGGAGCTAGGACAACCATACTCTTTTGTCCTTGAACATCAGAACTCCAGATTCTTTGGTATTTGGACTCTGGGACTTGCAACAGCAACCCCTTACATTCTCAGGCCTTTGAACTTGGCCCGGGCTATGATACTGGTTTTTCTGGTTTTCTAGCTTGCAGACAGTATATCCTGTCTTAGTCTTCACAAAATTGTGTGAGCCAAGTCTGTCCCATAGATCTATGTCTGTCTATCCATCCATCAAATTTAATTCTGTTTCTCTGACTAATGCATCCCCTAGCCTTTAGATTCTTCCTATTCAATGCCAGCCATGTGCTTTATCTGTTCTTTGTTCCTACTGCTAGACAGTTACCCCCATCATTTGGGCTGTTTCTCTTTTAGCTGGCCTCCTCATCTTCAATCTTTTTTTCTCTAGTTCTTCCTAGACAGTGGATCTACACAGAACTTATTTTTTACAAGTTGTGACATTCCAAATATATTTATTTATTTGTTATTTATTTATTTATTGAGTCTGGGTCTCATTCTTTCACCCAGGCTGGAGTGCAGTGGCATGCTCATGGCTTACCACAGCCTTGACCTTTTGTACTCAAATAATCCTTCTGCCTCAGCCTCCTAAGTAGCTGGGACTACAGGCATGCACCACCATGCCCAACTTATTTTTTTATTTTTGTAGAGAAGAGGTCTCCCTATGTTGCCTAGGCTGGTCTTGAACTCCTGGGCTCAAATAATCCTCTTGCCTTGGCTTCCTAAAGTGCTGAGATTATAGGCATGAGCCACCATGTCCTGTGACATCCCAAATATAAAGCCCCAGGTTTGGTGATTTATAGTTACCCACAAAATCCAAAAGTTCGTAACAGCAATCTTACAATTTTTAAAAACACTTGAAACTATGAAATAGCCTGGCAAGTACACAAGTACAGTGTGTTAAATACTGGATCTTCCAGGTTATTGTTTGTATCAGGGGTCCTCAACCCCCCCAGGCCACTGACCATATGGGTCTTTGGCTTGTTAGGAAATGGGCAACACAGCAGGAGATCTAGGTTGCATACTCCTTATGAGAATCTAATACCTGATGATCCACTCCACTCCCCACCCCTAAGTCTGTGGAAAAATTGTCTCCCATGCAACCAGTTCCTGATACCAAAAAAGTTGGAGACTACTGGTTTATTTGATAATTCCACTCTTTCGCTTAAAATCTTCACCACATCTGTAGTGGCAATCAAGAAAGAATGAGTCAACCTGGTATTCTAACCCTACCTAATATGACTTTAACTTACTACCACAATGTGACTTTCCCACTGTGCGTATGATGTATATAAATATATATCGTACATTCTTGGCCATTAATTGTCCCCTGAGATTGCTTCATTCTTTCCTAACTGCTTAGCATTATCCATACTGTTCCTGCCACCAGGAATGCCACTTTGCTTCTGACCATAGTCTGCTTCTTGAAATCCCTACTGTCCTTAAAGGACCACTTAAAATGTCCTGAGGCCTCCAACTTTTGAACCACTAATTATTGTCTCTTAGAGCTCTTACCATGTTCTGTCTGATATTATAATTATTCATGTATTTGTCTTATTTTCGTTTACCAGATTGTAAATTCTGTGTTTGATGCCAAGATCTATATCTTACTCATCTGAGTATATGCTTTGGAGCCAAGCATTGAGCTTGTTGTAGGTCTTGGATATAAAGTAACAAGACCTATTTCCTTGTTTGACTCATAAACTGTAATTGAAGATAATTCCAAAGCAATAGTTCTTCCTGCCCCCCATAAAGCAATAGTTCTAAAAAAGATTTTGAGCAGTCAGCATTTTTAGAACAATCATAGAGACTATAAAATCCTAGGAGCAATCATATTTGTCTGAATGTTTACATTTAGCCTGGTTATTCAAAATAAATTTTTCCTGTGTTTGGTAATTTACAACAGGCAGAGCTGGGATTCGAGTGAGATGAGATAGGTACCTAGGGCACAAATTAAAGGAGGCACTCACTATTCTGTTAGTTCCCTGTCAGTAGGTGGCTAAGACTCCATCAGGGACCGATCAACATTTTTTTTCTTTCCAAACAGGCCTATAAGTAGGAAGAAAGTGAACGTGCTCAAACATAGCATACATTCTTCTACTTACCCACAGTAGAAATGAGTTTATTAAAATGGATTAGTATATTTTTTTTCTCAAAGTGTTTTCCAATTAGAATACTTTGGCCCAATTCTGAGACTTTCTAAAATATTTATGTCAACAACAATTTTCTTGGTCTTCTTAGAATTATCATCCAGGATCACTGTTTATTCATTTAATTTATTGCCTTGATAATATCTTTATTGTCATTTAACACATCCTGAGAGTTCCTTCCCTGTGAGATTTTGTATTTTGTATACTGAAAGCATTTTTCTTTACCAACACTCTACATTTGAAATTTTATGCCTTTTTTGCTTGAATAAGGAATATTTATATTATAAATGGGAAACATTTTTCAAAATATATGATTCATAAAAATAAAAAAAATCACAAAAAACTAAAAAAATACTACTTTAATTTAAAAAATGCTAATTAACAGTGACAAATGTGGCCGGGCTTGGTGGCTCAACCTGTAATCCCAACACTTTGGGAGACCAAGGTGAGCGGATTGTCTGAGCCCACAGGTTTGAGACCAGCCCCTGGCAACTTGGTGAGACCTCATCTCTACCATAAAAAAAATAAAAAAATCAACTGGGTGTGGTAGTACGTGCCTGTAGTTCCAGTTACTTGGAAAGCTGAGGTAGAAGGATTGCCAGAGCCCAGCAGGTCGATGCTGGGTGGCCATGAGCATGCCATTGCACTCCAGCCTGGGCAATGGAGTAACTCCAACTCACAAAAAAAAAAAAAAAAAAAGTGACAAATGTTCACCCTCACTGATAATGAGCAAAATTTAAATTAAAACAAAATAAGCAAAGATGTAAAAGAATGGCAATATTCAGTATTGGCAAAGTCATAAGGAAATGAGTGTTTTTCATTACATTGTTGATGCAGCTGAAAATTCTAACAACCATTCTGGAAAGTTTTTTGTTTTGTTTTGTTTTGTTTGAGTCAGGGTCTCAATCTGTCACCCAGGCTGCAGTGGCACAATCAGGGCTCACTGCAGCCTCAACCTCCTGGGCTCAGGAATCCTTCTGCTTCAGCCTCCTGAGTAGCTAGGACTACAGGTACTCACTACCTCACCCAGCTTATTTTTAAATTTTTTGTAGAGACTAGGTCTTGCTGTGTTGCCCAGACTAGTTGAACTCCTGGTCTCAAGCAGTCCTCCCACCTCAGCTTCCCAAGTGCTGGGATTATGGGTATAAGCCACTGTACTCAGCCTAGAGAGCATTTCTGTGTATATATCAAAAGCCTAAGATTGTGTGAGTCCTTTAACTGTACAGTTTTCCTTCGAGAGACTGATCCTGAAGAAATTAGACAAACATGAAATGACATAGGTACAATATGTCTCTAATAAAATGAAAGTAAGTATCCATCAATTGGGGATTCATTGACTTGTGTTACAAACCCATAAAAAGGCTAAGGTGCAAATGATGATGAATTATTTTTATTACTTATAACTGAGTATGTGAAAATATGTCCACAATATATTAAGTTAAAAAAAAAACTGGTAACAAAACAGCATGCTTTTATCTCATTTTTGTTTAAAAATGTATTTATTGGACAAAAATGTGAAAGTGTATATACCTTTATTTAATAGTTATCTTGGGTAGGGGGGTGAGGCAATTTTTAGATTTTTCTTCATAACTTCTGTATTTTCAATTTTTTTTTTTACAATTAACAGTTATTATTTTTACAATCCCCAAATAATTTATTTCCATTTTGAAAAAAAAACAAAACACCAGATACAATTTTTAAAATTTTATTCTTAGGCAATACAATAAAATAATATTTTAGATATAATTACAGAAATATTAGTACATTAAAATATTATAATCTTGTCAGGATTGAACAATATAAAATATTCAATATATTTTAAATATATTTCATTTGGTTATAGAGTAAACATTAAATTAAGTTTAGTAGTAGTAAGTTACATTTGGTACATAGAAAATCTTTGTAAGTTAGCCATAAAATTCAATTTTAAACATTATTTTAATACTTTTATAAATAAGTTTCTTAATAGTGTTTATCTTGCAGAAAGAAATACCTCTGAGAAATCTGTTATTTTAGCACACTGTGAAATTCCAAAGTGGAAGCCTCAAATTTTAAAGAAACAAATTATTTACATTTTATCTATAATGTTAAATCTTCACAATTTTATAAGCTATTCATAGTTAGCTGGAAAATAATGCACATGGGCTGTAATTTGGTGCCAAAGCACTTGCAAGTAAAGTCTTTTTTTTTTTTTTTTGAGTTGGAGTCACACTCTGTCGCCCAGACTGGAGTGCAGTGCCCGCTCCTGGCCACCGCAGCCTCAACCTGCTGGGCTCCGGCGATCCTTCCGCCTCAGCATTCCAAGTAGCTGGAACTACAGGCGTGCGCTACCACACCCGGCTAATTTTTGATTTATTGTAGAGATGAGGTCTTACCAAGTTGCCCAGGCGGGTCTCGAACCCGCGGACTCAGGCAATCCACTCACTTCAGCCTCCCAAGGCGCGGGATTACAGGCTGAGCCACTGAGCCCGGCTGCAAGTAAAGTCTTAAAAGTGACTGAACAACTAACTGTTCATATGGCTTCATTGGAATTTAAGGTTTTAGTATCATTCGTCTTCCTCAGAAGTTAAATACTGGTAAGAGGGCAAGATAAGATGGAGGCCTCGGGACGAGCCAAGGCCAGTCGTTTGACATTAGCACCAGTCTAGAGCTTTTACTTATGAGTAAAAGTAAGTTACCTTAAGAACATCTGTGATTTTGAACTTTAAAAAGAGGCAAGGAAGGAGTGATCATAGCCAGCCATACTTGGTAACTGCCTATAGAGTTGATTCTTGGGTGTTGGCCTAAAGCAGTTCTTCTCAGTCTACAGAATCATGTGGAGGGCTTGTTTTTTGTTTTGTTAGAGACAGTTTTTTGTTGTCACCCAGGCTGGAGTGCAGTGGCACGCTCACTGTAGTCTCCAACTCAGGGCCAAGAGATCTTACTGCCTCAGCCTCACTAGGATTTACAGGTGTGAGCCAACACGCCCAGCTAAGGCTTGTTAAAACAGTGTTTTGTTCCCCCGCCCCTAGAGTTTCTGATTCTGTAGGTGTGAAATGGACTCTAGAATTTGCATTTGTAACAAGTTTCCAGATGATGTTGATGCTGCTTTTTCAGGGACCACACTTTGAAAATTGCTGGTCTACGGAGGGTTTGTGGAGCTCAGCTAGCCCTGTATGCCACTCTAGTACAATTGGGACAACAGGACATTTTTAAAGCAGAAGAGTCTTAATATTAGGTGATTTAAATAAATTAATCTAATAAAATGCTGCACATCCTACTTTAGATGCGAAAATGACTTGACAGCAATTGCCTGAGCTGTGAAGAATGTAAACCATGACCACAGTCTGTGCTGTCCTCTAGGGTCATATTTTCACTTACAAAGCAATTGAGATGGAAATAGCCTGAATTTAAATATCAGCACCACCGACTCCACCTAGGTGGATCAAGAAGCATCTTCAAAGCTTTGTCTCATGATGCCTGGCCTCTAAGACTTGTTAAGTCATGCTATCATCAAGAATAAGGGGTTTTTAACCCCTTATTACAAAACAGTAGCTCTTTGTTTTTTTGACATTGTTCATATCTTAGCTTCCATGATGACTAGGAGAAGCTAGAGGTTCTGGACTTTCCCTGGGCATAGATCTTATTTTTAAGTGTTTACTCAGCTTAAATTATGATGATGAACTATTATATAAGTGAAAAGGAACAAAAAGGGGAGGGGGAGAACCAGCTCATTTATATGAGATGCTTGACAGAGCAATAAATTACCTTTCTGGAATATTAGATCTAAAATAAGTCTCTTTTTTTCTCTTAGCATCTCCATAATTTAGCACAGGGCCTGGGGCATGTTTGGTGCTGAATAAAATGTTTGTTAAGTTGAATTAAGTAAACTTAGGTACGTATCAACACATTGAAAAGCAAGTTTTAAGACATAACAACTATCAAATTATACAATTTGTACATTAAGATTTTTAAACAGTGGAGTCTGTCAATATGGTTTGTTAGAATACATAACATAAAGAACATGTTTTTACAGAGGAAGAATTTGAGAAGCAACAAAAGACTATACTCTGTAAAACCCAAGTAATGACATATTTAGAGGAAAGAAAAAAATATTCTGAGCCAGTAAGTGAACACGTATCATAAATTCTTTCATGGATTATTGAATTACTCCATTACATTAAGTATGCAACAACATTTATAGGGACAGGATGATGCGCACATCTCATAAGTAGTGCCCTTGTTATTTGTATAGGTGTACTGGTAAAAAAGAAGTTAAAGTTAGACACATTTCATGTGTAAAAAAAATCCTACTAATATCAATTCTCAAAGGGGGAAATTTTTATCTATTTTGATTACAAATAGGCTTTATAGCTGTGGTGAAATGAAATCAATAAACAAAAAATTCTTACAAAAATATAAAAGAAAACCATATGGTATTTCCAGGGCTATTATGGTTCCCTACAGGGAACCCCCTTTTGCCCTTAACCTTGGGTGTGTTTGAAAGAGTCCTGAAAAATCCATGAATCTCAATTCAATTCTGTGTCCGCCCAGACCTTAGGTTCCTCAACAGGTCTGGAAGTCCAGGGTTCCACATGCCTCCATCTCCCTCTCTACCCAGGGTCTAAAGTTTCAGGAAGGGGTGGCTGGGCAACTTAAGACTGATTTGGCCTCCCTGAGACTCAAAGACAGAAAGAGAAGAGGACAGATGTTGAGAATCCAGTGGACCAAATATTTCCTAACTTCTAGCATTCAAACTTTATACAATTACAGTTGGGATGGTGTGTTGGATACAAGTGGAATACGTTTTAAGTGATATTTTGTGACAAGTTGCTGCCTTGCCCCACAGAACTTTGAAACAGCCCAGATTCAGAGACCAAGATCACAGAACCAACTTAAAATAAATGCTTTGTTGTGTGGGGAAACAAATTGAAACTTTGTACTAAACCACCATAGAGCTATATTGTTTGGTTAGAGAAGAATACCTAAATAAAAGCATGCTCTGAGTCATTACTTTGTTCTTTAGGAGGAAAAAATAGCAGTTCTGCTTTCTTCCATTTCTTCAATGTCTTTTCTTCATGCACACCTGACAGCGACTTATTATTTTTTCTAATTCCCCAGCTTTCACAGTTGATGGAATAGGTTTTCTGAAATAAAAAACAAACCAAAAAGTCTTGTTGGTTTATAGATTGAAAGGGAATACTTGCTGAATTTGAGTTTTATTAATGGATATTGTACATGATTTTAAAATTTATCACAGGGATATATCTTTACAGATATATAGGTTGGCATTTTATAACTTTAGTCATATTTTAGCAGCACTAAAGAAACATAGGCCTTGATGAAAACTTACAAATCATCTTTTTTTGTAATAAAACCTGCCCCACCCTTTAAATAATCTACATTATTCATAAATCTTCCAATACAGTAAACTAAGATTAACAAATCATTTAGTGGTTTTATTCAGTAATTTACTGTAAATGTTCATGTAAGTATTAAATGTTTAGTGATGACAAAACATATTTTGTCTTTATTGGTACAGTAGTACAAAATCATGGCTACTCATTGACTCAAGAACACTTGTAAACTGGGAGTGCCAAGCTAAACAGAATTTTCTTGGCATGGGGACACTTTAAAGATGTGAGCACATCAACACATAGGTAAAGAAGAGCTAAGATAGGCAGGCTTTGATTAGTTCTGCATTTGAGTCATCAGATTAAGTTTGCCAATGAATAGTTACTTACCTGAACATTCTTTCTGGGCTTAAGGAAGCCAACCAGAAACTGTAGGAATTTGAATAGTAGTTGCATGTTCCTCTTCCATGACATTCTATAAATGGACTGGCTCGGAATTCTTCCAGGCAGGAGCCGGGGGATGCCAGTGCTTGTCCAGCACCTTCAGAACCTGCACTTGTGAACTAGCACACACACACAAAATGGCTGAATAAAAACTGTCCGGGAGGGTTCAGATTTTCAATTTCTATTTTTTTTTCAATATAAGACAATATGAAAAGGGGGAAATGTGCAGAAAACATGAATTAAACCTCTTATACTTCTTTATCTAGATTTGCTAATACTCTAGGTATTTTCCAAACTGAGGTACAGTCCTTAAAAAGCAAGTAAAAGCTGCTCCTTCTGTCTGGAGTGTGCCTTGCTCCAGGTCTGACTCTTGGTCTTCTGCTGTCTGCTTAAATGTAACCTCAGAAAGGCTTTCCTTGACCCCCATCCTTGTCATAGTCTCTCACCTTATCTTGCCTTATTTCCTTCATAGTACCTGAACACTTACTACTATTATTGCCATTTTCTTCTTGCTGATTGTCTATCTTTCTTGCTAGGATATAAGAGAGCAGGGATGTTGTTTACTGGTATCCTTAGTGCCTACAACAGTTATGGCACATGTTCAATAAATACCTGTCACATTAATGATTGAATGAATGGACAACTATGTGTTAAGAAGGAGGAGAAATATATCATAAATGATGCTACACAGAATAGAAATAACCATATTTGTGCAGCTATCAGAATTGCAGATGACCAGTCCATAGAATTCCTCATTTAGCATTTACATCCAGGAGATTTTTCATTAATCTTTCTTTCTTTCCTCTCCTCTCCCCCCCCCCACTTCCTTTCTTTCTTTCCTCTTTCCCCCCTCCCTCCCTCCCTCCCTCTCTTCCTTCTTTCTTTCCTTTCTTTCATCTTTATGTGACCATCAAAGGAGCACAAAGATTTGGGAACAGACAGATAAGGGTTCAAATCCTAGCTTTATCACTTAATAGTTGTAAGACCTTGGGGAAATTACTTTGCTACATTTTTTTGTGAAACTGTAGATGATGCAAACTACCTTTCAGGGTTTTTATAAGGACTACAGAGGATGCACATAAAGAAGCTGTCACATTGAAAAATAGGTATTCCATTACCAATAAATGGGAACATTCACCTAAATGTAATGAGGTAGAATTTGTAAGTGATCTTTTCCTGATAATTATTTTTTTAATGCTTCATTATTTACCAAAAGTAACTGAAAGTAAACGAAAGGTATATATTCACATTTGTAACTTTCTAGATAAGGACCAGTAAGCTTTATCCTTTCTCTTCTTCCTCCTGACCTTCCTTCTCCTTCTCTTCAATATGTCTATAGCATATTGCACTTATTAATGTCAGCATCAATCCTAGGGACACATTTTATCCAGCACAATGTAAGATTATACAAGTGAACTGGCTCAGTGGCTCAGCCTGTAATCCCAGCACTTTGGGAGGCCTAAGCAAGTGGAATGCTTGAGCCTGCAGGCTTGAGACCAGTACTGGCAACTTGGTGAGACCTTGTCGCTACAATTAAAAAAAAAAATTAGCCGGGCATAGTAGCGTGCACCTGTAGTTCCGGCTATTTGGAAGGCTGAGGCGAGAGGATCACTGGAGCCCAGCAGGTTGACGCTGGGGTGGCCGTGAACGTGCCACTGCACTCCAGCCTGGGCAACCGAGTGAGACTCCAACTCAAAAAAAAAAAAAAAAGATTGTACAGGTAATTTTTGCCATGAATCTCCTGTTCCTTTTCTCCTTACCATGATGAAAGAAAATCCTTTCCAGAGAGAAATCCAGCCATGGGGACATGGAGGAATGTCAGTGGTTTGACTGTGAACGGCTATCGCGATCGCAGGACCTTCACAGACAGTGCATCTGTAACGCAAAACAAAGACTATGTCCATGTCACCACTTTCTGCACCCTGATGTGCTGCCATACATTCCATTACAAATGCAGTAATTCACTTGGTCTCATTGCAAAACTAAAGGACTTGATTTTTACCTGCTGATATAAGGCTCAAGGGCCTTGCCAGTAATTGGAGCCATGTCCATTGGCATCAGAGCTGGTGTTGACAGCCAGTATGAATAATCATTTCGAGATGCGAAATTACAAACATTATTGACGTTACAGAATAAGAATGGCATTGTGGTAAATCGCTGCAGGCAGCTGCCAAGAGTTCCTAATAAGACATCAGACTGAGTATCACTTTCAGTAAGTTATTTTCAGTATCATTATTTGATAGAGGATAACTAAAACGTAACCTGCATCCAAAACTGATCAAAGACACACAGAAGAGTTATTTGCCAAATGTAGTATTGGAAAGTTTTCATACTGATAGAAATCACAGCTCCCATATGCAAGCCAATCCTATCTTTTGCCTTTAATACTTTCTGTGGTTCTTTCTAATCTGTCTAGAACTTGGGGGCTGGCATAGGTCAGTTGGGACAATGCTTTTGCTTCAAAGTATTCCCAGTTACATATATGTATGTAATAGTTAATAACCAGTTAAAGCTTTATAAGTTAACTTTTAAGATTAAAAAGACAAGTGGTTTAAGTGAAAATTATTTGCAATGAACAGGACAAGCTAGGCTGGCATTCACAAGCTAGGCTGTGTCTAGCATTTTACTTTCTAGCATGGAATTTAGACATTAGGCCAATGTTGTTTTATTTGCTTTCTTTAAAATGTGCTGGAAGGTACTCAAGTTTTTTTAAGTTTAACTTCACAGGAAAGCACCCTATTCTATAAAAGTTGACAATCTGCATATAGAACAACACAGCTGAAAACTAGGACTGGGACATTACCAAGGTCTTGTCCATGGGCTCGTTCATTTCCTTGTACAAAAAGAAGAGAAAACCCACTGTAGAGTGGTTCTGTCCCTTCTGGACATGAAGGAATCGCTGTTGTCTGACTGTGTCGGGTGAAGACAAAGCCTCTCATTGTTGGCCCAGTTGCAGGTGATGCAATGTCTCCAGGTTTTCCCTTCAAACCTGGCAAGCCATTTAATCCAGGTGGTCCTTCAAAAACACATTATAAGTGTTGTAACACAAAACCTCATACTTGTTTTTCCAAAGCACTAATTTAAATTGAGCCCCAAATATAGAAAATAATCCTAGAGAAGATTGGTTATAAAATAGCCCAACAATATTATTAAATGTTAAGCAGTTTATCACACAGTGCCTCTTATTGTAGGTATTTGTGTGTATCTTATTACAAATCTTTTGAGATCAGATCTTCCTTATATTTGAATCCCCCTTTGAGGACTGACATAGTGGCCTGAACTTGTAGCTCTTATATACATTTTTAAAAAATGAATAAATGAATGGATCCTCCTGCAATGTGAGGGGGGAAAATCAAATCAAATATCCATTCAAGCAGATGAAAAATTACTTATGTTTTTCATGAATTCACTCTACAATTATGGAAAATATTGAAACTTCTTTTTAAAGGCTCAAACTTCAAGAAAGATTTTGATCAATTAGTAAGGTCATTTAAAAAAACTGTAATAATTAGTTTTTTAGTTTCTTAGTTTCCTATATTTATATGAGTTAAAAACAGAGTAAGTGGTTTCTATATTTTTCCCCTGCAGTTGGAGTAGGCTAATTTACATTTGTAACTTTCTAGATAAGGACCAGTAAGCTTTATCCTTTCTCCCCTTCCTGACCTTCCTTCTCCTCTTCATCAAATAGCTATTATTTATGACATTGGCATTGGCTATCACCTCCTCACCCCCAATCCATTTTCACTACCAACCCATCCTGACTTGTCTTGGGCCATGGCCATGGTCCTTTAGGGTCCTAAGGAAATGCAGAGAACGCAGAGACTGTTAGACTTTTGGCCTGCAACATTGAGATATTGTTGTTGTCCACAAACAACCATGCCATAGAAGTCAGACAGTGTCAGAGTTTCGTCTTGTCTCAGAAGTCAGTCCTTTTCATAAGGATTTGTAACAGCCCCAACATAATATATTTTTTCAGTCTCCTCTGAATTCTGCCCACTCCTGTGTTCTTCAGGGAACCTGGCTCGTTCTTTGAAATTAACAATAAGCCACATCCAAATTCTTCAAGTCTCAGGTCTTACTTGAAAAGTCCAAATTGTCATGGTTTTAATACATAAAGGAGACACATTCTGTTCATTTTCCTAACCCCTGCCCTCATTTACATGGGCTATAATTGGACTCTATCAAAAGATGCCTCCCAGTCTTTGCACAGAAATGAAAAGTGATTAGCCAAGCAGGACAGGAAATGGTGTTGCACCTTTATGCAAATATATGCTATGCAAGGCTATTCTGCATCTCCAAGAAAGGGGCCAATGCTACAAGTTTATGTCAGTGCAGCTTGACTCTTAGATCCCTTTATCTTTTATTTTATCTTTTTTTGAGACAAATTCCTCTCTGTCACCCGGGCTGGAGTACAGATCAAACTTGAACTTCTGGGCTCAAGCAATCCTCTCACCTCAGCCTGCAAAGTACTGGGACTACAGGTGTGTGCCACCATGCCAGGCTCCCTGTATCATTTTTAAGAGGCCTCCACAGCACTGGGCTAACTCTGTCTACGTGCTGATAATTTCCAACAGAATTTGTATTGCAGTACCCTTGCTCTTACCCATTCTGAAATCTAACCTTGGTCATTAAAGTTCTAAAATTAATCCAATTACTCACAAGAGTTTTTATCACTTTGAAAAGCACATTTTTAAGGAAAGTTGAATGATTACTAGTACTCTAGTGTGTACTCGTGACAATGCTAAATCATAAGTAATTATGCAATTAATATATTATTGGTATCATATTTAAGTTTTTAAAAATGTAAGTCTCTAGTCTTTACAGTCTTATTGTAGTCAATCTGGGCATATTATGTCAATAAACTGGGAAGTCACGTTTTGATTTTTTTCTTTAACAACTTCAGCAATCCTAAAAATAGAAGATTTGGATATCTAGGTATTTTCCAGAAGGGTGCTTCAAAAGTGGTGCAGAAGATAGATTCTGATCCAGGTATCAAACTGACACACATAGCTTATGTCCACAATAAAACATTACATTTAAGAGGATCCTGTTTAGAACATACACGAATTGTTGAATCGTATTGATGAATGGTATAGTTAAAAGATGGCTTTCGACCGGGCTTGGTGGCTCAGCCTGTAATCCCAGCACTTTGGGAGACTGAGGCGAGTGAATTGCCTGAACCCGCGGGTTCAAGACCCGCCTGGGCAACTTGGCAAGACCTTGTCTCTAGAATAAATTTTAAAAACTATCTGGATATGGTAGCGCGCGTCTGTAGTTTCAGTACTTGGAAGGCGGAAGGATCACCGGAGCCCAGCAGGTTGAGGCTGCGGTGGCCGGGAGCATGCCACTGCACTCCAGTCTGGGTGACAGAGTGAGACTCCAACTCAAAAAAAACA
>CAUYQG010186739.1:0-29316 GCA_963574415.1 Tarsius wallacei
GCTGAGGTGAGTGGATTGCCTGAGCCCGCGGGTTCGTGACCCGCCTGGGCAACTTGGCGAGACCTCATCTCTACAATAAGTCAAAAAAAAATAAAAAATAAAAAATAAAAATAAATAAAAAAATAAAGAAAAGCATTATATTTTCCAATCTAGAAAATAACAACACGGCCGTTAGAACCTCTGTTTCAGGAGGTCTTGATGTCAATATCACCATGTTCTTCCTTGGAAATACTACATATCACACTTTATGCTAATTGCTTGATTAACTGTTTACATCATATACTACACTAAAGAGAAAAGTCATTGATGTTTTCTACCATAGAACCTAAGCAGAGGTACTCAAATACTATTGGATGGATGATGGATGGATGGATGACTGTGGAGTCTTACAAATTTGGCAGCTTCTCTTTATGTACTAAGAATATGTTTTACATACTGTAATCTCTACCTAAAAGTACTTATATTCAGACTTTACTTAATTAAATCTCCTCATTAATTAAACTCTTTGACCTTCCTAAACATCTTTCTAATTTTCAACTCTGGCATTATTTCCTTAGTTCTCACTAATCAGTTTCTATGTTCATAAGACCCGAGTATCATAACCCATATCCGTGTATATGACATCACAATCATACTGTATTGTAATCAATTGTTTATATGTCTTTTCTACATAAGACCCTAAATTCCTCATTACACTTACTCATTTTTAAATTTTTATTTATTTATTTATTTTATTTTATTTTTGAGTTTGAGTCTCACTCTGTTGCCCAGGCTGGAGTGCAGTGGCACGCTCACAGCCACCACAGCCTAAACCTGCCTCTGCCTTCCAAGTAGCTGGAACTACAGGTACAAGCCACTACACTAGGCTAATTTTTTTATTTATTGTATAGATGAGGTCTTGCCAAGTTTCCCAGGCTGGTCTTGAACCCTGGGCTCAGGCAATCCTCTCATCTCGCCCTTCCAATGTGCTGGGATTACAGGCTTGAGCCACCGCTCCCAGCCTAATTTTTAATTTTAAAGATGTGGAGTACAATTCAGGGTTTTATCGAAGGCTAATGTAAACTGCACAAATCATAATGTACAGCTTCATAAATTTTCACAAAGTAAATGCATCCATATCATGAGGACTCAGATTAAGAAATAAAACATGCTGGCCGGGCTCAGTGGCTCAGCCTGTAATCCCAGCACTTTGGGAGGCTGAGGCGAGTAGATGGTCTGAGCCTACAGGTTCGAGACCAGGCCGGGCTACTTTGTGAGACCTTGTCTCTACAATAAATCAAAAAAATTAGCCAGGCGTGGTAGCGCGCGCCTGTAGTTCCAGCTACTCGGAAGACTGAGGCGGAAGGATCGCCGGAGCCCAGCAGGTCGAGGCTGCGGTGGCCGGGAGCGGCCACTGCACTCCAGTCTGGGTGACAGAGTGAGACTCCAACTCAAAAAAAAAAAGGATCCTCTTTTCAAAATTTTCCTGAGATTACATACCATTTTATTCTTTTTTGGGGGCTACTATATAGTGCATTAAGAGACTGAGAAATTTCTAGTACTTTGAAGCAAGAGCTTATAGACTAAACTTCATTTTATAATACTGTGATGTGGCTGTTGGTCTTAAGTTATTAGTGACTTTGGATACAGATAGTTCAAATTGTGGGATAGAAAGTGTTTCTGATGATCATATGTCACATTCATCTAGGTCTAGTCTAGTGTCTGGTGCTATTTTTTTGGCCTGTCTAGAAATTTACCCAACAGCTACATGAAAATGGTTAAAGCTGAAGACAGCATGCAGTGTCCATCCAAATGTGTCCTTGTGGAGTTGTCCCCTTCTGGACCAGTGCTCTTGCTTATATTATATTTGAAATCTTGATCCTTTATTCTAGAGACTGGTTAAGGGCCTAGCGTGGGAACTGGAGCATGAACTGGTAATAACTTCCTGTCCCTAGCAACTCATTTTTCTTTTCAACACTGGTTCAGAGATAGAGGCTTTATTGAAATTTAAAGAGAGAAAGACCAAAAGCTTAGTATTTCAGTGTGCCAGCTATTGTGGACATGCAGTAAAGATCTGTTGCCAAATGAATATGTTTGATATTTATTGACAGATCCCTTAGTCGACCCACTTCCTTTGTTTTGTTCCTTTCTGGGATGTTCTGTGGCACCTATTTCCAACCTGTCTTCAGTTTTGGGGGAATTTTTTCATTTCTAAGTTATTAGAAGTTAATGTCCTCAGATTTGTGTCTGAATTGACATAGATGATAGGGATCTATTATCATCTGATTTTTCCCTTGGGGGCCATCATGGATGTTGCAATAAGCAGTTTGAACTTCCTGTGCCATTGTTTTCTTCTCTGTAAAATGAAGGTGTTGGGCTACTTGATCTCTGATTCTTTTTCATTCAGCCCAACAATTCTGTGCATATATTGTGTTTACATGTTTGTCTTTGAATCTTTAAAATAATGTAGCAGCAGGATATATACTCTGAGCAGTTGGTTATGTTGAGTTTTTTAATAATGGTTTTATCAAACAATGATTAATTATCCTTTCACTTGCAAAGTAAAGTGGTTTTCATTTTCTGTGTGGAAGTCAGGAGATTGTAAAGTGTTTGAGTTCATGTTAGTTCATTTTAGAACTTGGAACTAAGCAATTCTTTACCTATTCTTTGGCAAACAGCACCTCATCACAAGCATACACTTGTGTGCACACTCACCTTTTTACTTCTCATTGTTGGCATGCTATTCACAAGCAAAATGAACACTGTGTTAAGTGTGTCTACTCAATTCATTTAGTTGAGGGTGAAAATGAAATATCATTTCCTAATGACTTTCTGGATGGTTTACAGCCTAGATCTGTGGGGTATGTTGAAGGAGCCAGCATTGTACGGCAAGCTAATGTCCATATATTAATATATACCTACTTTCACTTGCATTCATCTCTTTCAAAGTTTGATTCTGGATTTATTTCAGAGTTGTGTGTGGTGGCTTATGCTCTGTAATCCCAGAAATTTGGGGAGCTGAGGTGGGAGGATTGCTTGAACCCAAGAGCTAGAGACCAACCTAGGCAACATAGCAAGACCTTGTTTCTACAAAAAATAAAAAATTGAGCTGGGCATGGTGGCGTGCATTTGCAGTCCCAGTTACTTGGTAGGCTGAGGTGGAAGGAACACCTGAGCCCAGGAGGTCGAGGCTGCGGTGATCCCTGATCGTGCCACTGTACTCATTCTGTTGTGGGTGACAGAGTGAGACCTTGACTCAAAAACCAAAACAAAACAAAAAATTTATTTTAGCAAATCCTGGAATTACAAACTGCTCCCGCCTTTTGCTGATTGATGGATGATGAAAAGCAGACCTTAAAAAAATTCAGTTCCCAGATTGCCTTGCATCTGTTTTGAATGATTGTGTTTTGCTTTACAAAGGGCAAAATGACTTTTGGGGCCAAATGCTCAGCTGACTTTTTTTTTGTTTGCTGCTTTCTTCAGGGATCTGGAGAATAATGGTCCTCTTGAAGTCAGTTGTTATTTTCTTTACCATAGGAAGAAAAGAGAGATCACCTTTAGGAATCACTGCTTTAAATACTCTTCCTTGAATTTTAATTCTCTGTTGCTTCCTCTAGAAATGGAGAAAATAATCCCCACCCTCATAGGCTCATTATAAGGTTCAATTGAGATAATGATGTGAAAACTATGAAAATTAAACTTCGGAGAGACTGATTTAATCTAGGATTACTTATCAACGTCTCAGTAACCAAAAGTTTAAAATGTGTTTTTCTACCAACTTGTTGCATGTGCAGTTGATCCAAAAGGCTCAACTTTTCAGCAAATGGAGAAAGAGTAACTTCTTTATGGATCTTATTATGAGATGAAACATATTTTATTCTAGCCTCCACAGTAAATAGCAACATGTTTTTGAAACCATCGTGATTTTGAATTATAGTCATTAAATCTCCCATACACCATTTTTAGGTTAAAGTCTCCTAATTTGTGTTACTATGTAAAACCTGGAGAACCGTGGCTAAGTAGGTGAAATTAATGTGCTGTGTGTTTGTTATAAAGATTAAATCTTACAATTTAAATATGGGAAGTGTTCTGAATATTTTTGAGAAAACATTTTCTCTCTTTCTCTCTGTATCTTGAGATATATATATGTGAAATTTTATGTAAGATGGTTTATGCGATTGCTGTCAGTATTTGACTGATGTCTATGTTAAAACAGGGCCTTCACATGCTGAATGTATTTTCTAAGTGGAGACTGGTGGTTGCATTTTTTTGAGTCTCAGATGATTTAGTCTTCATCTCCTCTTTACTCTCCTTCTGGCATTGTGTGTTCATTGAGCATGTGAAAGCTTGAATCATAATTCAGTCACTCTCTGATTTTGCAATAATTCAAAGTAGAGCGGAAGCATCATGAGAGAATCATGCCAGTTTTCTTAAGGTCTGACACACCCATCCTAATTTACCGTATTGTTCTAAAGATGCACCAGGAAACACCACACGAGCGTGCACACACACATGTGCACGCGCGCACACACACACACACACACACACACACACCCCAGTGAGACATCTGAAGGGATTTGGCTGCCTCCTGTTCCTTTCCTGTCTCCTCCCTTTGTTTCCAGATGCATCAGCAGATGGCTGTCCAAAGCTCTAAATTTGTACCTTGTGTGACCTTTAGCCTGGAGAAAGACAAATCTTTTCTGAGGATAGACTTCCCGGCCATTGCAAGTAGACCTTTTGTCAGTTGTTATAAATAAATTCAAGTCTTTGAATGTTCCTTCTGGGGTTTAAATGGCATACAGGGCTGTTAACTAAACTGTATCCTTTCTTGGAACTACAACAAATTTTAAAGATGAGTAAGACAACCTTGGAGGTGCTCCATGATAGTTCCTGAGTCCTGCAGTGTAAGATAATACAGGTGAAGCTACAGGATACTTCTTCTGAGAGCTGACTTTAAAAGCAGTTTGCAGGCTGCATAGCAGACAAGGGCATGGGCTTTGGAGAGAGGCAGACCTGGGTTTGGGTTCTGCCTCTGCTGTATACTAGCAGGGCTTACCTCATAGATCTGTTAGTGTTAAATGAGGAAATATCTTTCTCTCTCCCAAAACTGATTCCAGACCTAATAGGCACTCAATAAGTGGTAGGCTGCTTAATTCTATATAATAAGAGCTCATTCTTAAATCTTTATATCCAAGGACAGGAGATCCTGGAACTAACTGATGAAGGAAAGGGAAGTTGTGTACCACCAAGCAAAGAATCAGAAAAAGAACATGAGAATAATTTTATTAACACCTTTATCATCTACTGTATAATTCATTGCCTTATGTGCTTACAACTTTTGCAGTATAACAATACAGAGAATGTTGGTTGTCTTAGAAAAAAATGGTGTGCTCTTGTTTGTGGCAACTCATTTTAGGATGGAAGTCATATAGTTGACCATATATTCATAGACCCAAAGAATTAAAGGTAGATGAAAGAATTTGATGTAGTCATTCTGGAGGAGAGAAAATAAACACACCCTCTCTTCCTTTCCCACCACCAGGCTCAGATGAGCTTGAGATTGGGAAGTCTAGTCTTTTGTGTTGAGAGTCAACTCTTAGTGTACAGAGGGTATCAGGGTTGGTCTGACTGCAAAGTTGAATGTTCCTAGGCATGATGCTTGGTTGAGAGGTGGCAGAGGAAAAGTTGGAGAAAGTAAATGTGAGGAGAATACTGGCCCAGGGATCCTTGAGGAGACTTGTTACCCCTGTAGTTTGACTAGCTCCTGAACTGAGTGATCAGAGGGTGAGAGCATTTTCTTTCTTTTCATTACTGCTTTCTTCTAGTCTCCTCACAATTGGCCTGAATCTACTAAAATAAATAAATAAATAAAACACTGTAGACTGCAGCGAGAGAAAATCAGTTTGATGTAGTCTGGAGAAAATTTGTGTCCCGCCCTACTTTTCCTTAGCTTTGAAAATCTCAGATGCAAGGCCAAACAATGAATTGTTACTAACATGATAGAGGAAGCTGGTACTATTAATGTCATGTAAGGAGAAAGCCCATTTTGAGTAGAAACAGAAGAACATTTATGAGGGAAGAGTTGGCTGCTATGGCAAAACTGTATTAGGAAATTTAACTATAATTATTCCATTCAGTTGTCTAGAAGGACCTTTCAAACTGGAAGTTGGTTAGTAATTAGCATAGTAGCCATTTACAAAATACACTCTGACTTAGAGCAGCAGGGACAGGAAGGAGTCAGAGAGATAAATTTTGTGCAGACTGTCTTATATAGTAGGAAAGTATGCACAGTGAATTTTCACGTGAGGTCAGGGTCATCTAAAATTTACGAATGTAAGGAGAGCATGGGGAGATGAAAGCATTAGGGTTGTATGTGACCTGGTGGCTCTTTGAAAACTCTTTAGGCTTCATGTTTCTAGTTGCAGCTAAATCTGAATTTGAGATTTTAATCCTTTTGAACCAAACTAGAGATATTATAAAAATTAGACAGTTGATCTCACATATCTTATCCAGTATACAGAAACTCTAGTGCTTCCTCGGCTTCAATGTAATCTACATCCCAGGTGACCTTGGATTTTAGTTTATGTGAAGTGATTAAGTGGGTGGAGAGGAGAGGGTGCTGCAGTGAAAGGGTCTTGCCCCACACTGAAGGCCCCCTTCAGAGCACAGTGGTGGGTTTATTAACCAGCCTGCCTCCTGCTTGCCCTAGTGGGGAGTTGGTTTTTAGGCGGGCGATTTGTTAGTTATTGGCTGTAATTAGGCAGGTAGGCTTAGCTCCTTTAATTATTCATGCCACTTTGGGGAAGCATAAGCTGCTTATTCAGAGTTCCTGGGCCTGGGCTTGGGTGGGAATTCTTTGACTGGACCAGCTGCAGGATTAGCATTAATGTGATACTAATCCCTGGGACGGCCCCTGAGAGCGGTATACACAAATGTTTGTTTTTTGCATCCAGAGTCCACAAACATGTGCTCAGTAGCATCCAACAGACTCTAGCACTCAGCATCTAGATTGCATAGTTTATGGGCAAAGAGCTTTGGAACATTTGTCAAAGTCTTGAGCAGAGAGATCAGAGACACAGTCTAGAAGTTCTTATATTTAATCTCTCTGTGGAGGCGTTGAAATCATGTGGCCTAGATTTGTTTACTCAAACACTTGTACATACATGTACACCTCTCTCCTCTCCTCACACACTTGTTTAAGGGCAAATGGGATGAATTATGTAAAAATCATTTTGGATTTAATTTCAGTTTTGTGTACAGCAAAGGTAATCATATTTAGATATCCCATATTGGTTGTCATACCTGGACATGTTTCTCTTCCATCAGTTGTGGTTAGGATTTGTCATCACATATGATAAATGCCATTACTGAAGAGATGGTTTTTCACATAGTGAGTGGGATGTACACTGATATTAGGGAGACTCTCAGAGAAACCAAGTGAAAAAAATTCCTCACAAGTGATGGTGTATTATCTTTTGGAAAAAGAGGTGAGGAGGTTTCTAGAGCATCTCTCTTAAATATTGAGATTTCAGCATTTTTATTTTGTTCAAGGTGGGTCCAAGAGATATAGCTAGTTGAAACATTTAGGAGTGGGAGAGAAAAATAGTTTAACAAACTAAATTGGTAATTATACCACCAAGTGCTATAATATTCTAGCATTTTATTGTGTAATATTTTACTGGAGTTAGAGGGACCCTGGTTATCTTTTTCTGGAAATGTGTGAGGGAACAGAGACTTGAAGAGGTGGCTGCCACCACAGTCTTTCCTGACTCAGTCAGGCCTGCTGTTTAGAGCCTCAAAGATTGCTCCCTTCACGTATGTTTCCTCTATTCTTTCAATATCTGTCATTAAGTACTATATGTAGCATGTGTACATGAAATGTCCCTACCAATTTTTTCTCTCATTTTGTTCACTGAAGATACCTCAAATACAAAACATGTAGTATTGCAATCCCCTGCTTGATAAATTCAAGCCTTTTCCCATTTCTTCACCCTGCTGCAAATTTTAATGTAAACAGTAGGAATTAAATGGTATCTGCTATAACAAATCTCAAAATTTCAGTGGCCTGTTGTGAGTCTCACTCACCTAACAACTTCTCATAGATGTTTTTGATACGTGGGTGATTTAGGATGTTTCTTTTTGAGTCTTACTATCCTCTGGAGCTTCGGAGTTCTCTGATTCTAGCTAGCATATGGAAAGAAGATTACTCCACTTTGCCACCTTTGCCTAGAAGTGATGTATGTTACTTGTTTCTGGTAGAGAGAAAGAGTCCCAATATCCCACCTAGATTCAAAGGGCTTGGGGAATGTAGTCCTTGGTGGGAAGCTATTTGCTAGTGAAAAGTTCACAGTATTAAGGGGGAGTAGGAATTTTGATGGACAAGTAGCCCCCACTCTGCCCACAATATGTACATATTCCAAGAATCTAGTTTGGCAGTGTCTTAGTCACTTCAGGCTGCCATAACAAAAATACCATAGACTGAGTGGTTTATACAACACATTTATTTCTCACAGTTTTAGATGCTGGGAATCCCAAGATAAGGGCACTGGCAGATCACGTGTCTAGTGAAGGTCCCTTCCTCCTGGTTTGCAGATAGCTTTCTTCTCAATGTCTCCTCACATGGTGGAGGGAGAGAGCCCTGGTCTCTTCATCCATTTATAATGGCACTCATTTCATTCATGAGGGCTCCACTCACATAACTGAATCAACTCCCAAAGGCTTTACTGCAAAATACCATCCCATTGGAGATTTAAGCATCACCATATGAATTTTGGGGGTAGGGTATACACAGGCATTCAGTCCATAGCAGATGGTATTTGGATACTGTGGGTCTAGACATTAGATTTGTTACTATGTACCTGACCTGGAACAAGTTTCAAACTTCTTGGGGGTATATTTCTGCACCTGCTATATTGGTTTGCATAGGTTATCGTCAAGATCAAATGGGAGACAATGCCCAATAGTATATTGAGAAGAGAAACTTACTGCAGCTGCAAAAGCAGTGGTGGAATAATGATAATGACGCCCTCTCTGCTGTGAAAAAGATGCTCTAGCCCAGCAATAATGGTATTGACTTCATAAACTATTCCTGACCTACAGCAGATTACTGGATGGATTTAGTGCTGCCTTTTTGAAAACAAACCTTGATTATGCCTTTCAACAGTCTATCAGTTTGTGTGAAACTGACTATATTTGTAACCCTGGTGACTCTCACAGCTAGGATACCGTGGTTGCTTGATAAGAATTCCAGATTCAAACAACAGAAACAAAAGTGACACAGTAGTCCCCTCCTGGACAGTCTTCAAGCGCATCTTATAAGAATTATACAGTTGGGCCTTGAGTAGCACTGCCTTTTACTGTTTCTCTGATTTATCTACTAAAAGAGGCTAATTTGAGGCCATTTACTCAGTTATGTATCACTCACATCTGTTATAAAAGACATTAGAATAAGTGGAGGAGGGAAAAAATAGAGCCTTTATGAAATTGTGTACTTGAAACGAGAAATGTTTGCCTTAAATTTGGACACGATAAATAAGAAATTTACACAGAAACTTTGGAAGCTGTTTTTAGAGAAATTTACCCTTAAGGGGGCTGTCCTCTCTCCTCTTAATGCCAAGGTGAGAAGGCAGAATGCCCAAATGCTAGCATTTGACATGTTAAGAAAAGGAAAATATGGATAAAAAGTGGGGGATGTATTTAAATAACACCTACATAGGCATTAGAGAAAATAAGGCCTATTCAACATTGGATTTAAATAGACAGTAAATAGGAAATGGTGTCATACATTATTTACTCATTTTTCTTCTAGGGAAAGCCATTTCAGAATCAAAATCAGTTGGTCAGCTTTCCCTTATAGCTAGAAGTAAAGGCATGGCAAACTTAGATGCCCCTAGAGCTGTGCAGATAACCTTAAGTGGGTGATGAGCTTCTAAATTAGAGTGGCAGATGGACAGCTCTAGTCCCTGGAGGAAGAGGGAGGGGGTAGATATTGAAGCTTCATTCAGAAATGCATGGCCGGTGTTGTTAGAGCTTCAGGTTTTTTTTTTTAGGGAAACTGTAAGGGTTTTCTTTTGGAGACCTGTGATCTTTAATGTTAGCTCAAGTCTTTCAAAATACCATGTGGGTCAGAGAAAATTTGTCTACTGGTCATAGTTTTCCTCAAAGCCACGTGTCACTGGCCTCCATTTTAGTGGCAAGGGAAGCCATAGAATAGACCGGGAGGAATCTGACTTAGCAGCATATTTTCTGGGTAAACAATTGGGTTAAATTTTTGCAGTCGTAGCTTCAGAGGGCCGATGCCATTTTGAGTCACTTACAAGGCTGTAGTCGCTATATGGAGAACCTACTTTTATTTGATACTCTTTCATAAACTGAAATTTTATTTACTTGATAAAATACCATAAGTCATTGACTACCCACACTTATGTTTCTAGTACTTGAGATTAGGAAATCAACAAAGATGATTTATTTGGGATTGGAAGCATAGCCAATTTGTGCTCTCTACAGTTATTTAAAAAGAAAGTATGATAAAAGGATAAAAGCATTCAGACTCTTGACTGGCCTATGAAATGGAAGGAATTTCTCTCTCCTCTCTCCCTCTCTCTCTCTCTCTGTGTGTGTGTGTGTGTGTGTGTGTGTGTGTGTTTGCCATAGCTCATAGCTAATTTAAGGATAGGTTTAATGTCTCTACCTTTTTAGGAGGTTTGGCTTTTAGGGAAAAAGTTCTTTGTTGTAGAAGAAAATTATGTAATATATGGAAACAGACAAAGGTCAGTTATAATCACAGGGAAAGACTGTGTTAGTAGTTTTGCAAGTCTTAAAAAACTGTTAGTTTGAAAATCTGACAAACATAAACTTTGAAAACTTTAGTTAGGAATTGAATGCTATGGAAGGTTCAAGATTTATTTTTCTCAAGGGAAGTTGTCTTGTTTGGTTTGTGTGTGTGTGTGTGTGTGTGTGTGTGTGTGTGTGTTTTTAAAATCAAGCCAAACTTCCTTTTCTTACTTTTGCTTAATGGGTATGTGGTATTTAAATAAGAAAGCAGCTTAAAACAAAACAAAAAAAACAACATTTTTACCTTACAAGGTGTTTTGTTGCAACCTTAAAATGACCTTTGTAAGTCACTCTCTTTTCTTCGTAAATTGGGAGCAGTTTCCTCTGTCTTGCAGATTGTTCCTAAATTAGTGTTAAATGAATATCTGTATAATGTGCCTGTTGCAGTACCTGGCACATAACAGGTACTTATTCCTTTCTTGATGTCTTTGGGATTAAAGGTATCAATCAGGAAATTGACTCCTAAAGAGGCTACCATACTGATCCTAGATGGGGAAAGAATATGACTTAGGCTGCTTTTGTTTTGGAGTCGTATTTAAGTGAGTTTGCTCTAGTGTACTGTGACTATGGTTCTTATACAGCATTGACCTCTTTTCAAAAATCTCTGTAAATTATAGGCATATAGCAGGTGCTTAAAGTAGTTATACCAATAATAAACTTTTAAATCACATTTGTAGAATTGGACAGAAACGCCAGTACCTTAATCACTAGTAGAAAGCAGGTAATGAGCTTGCATGTTCTGCCAAGTGGACTTCTCTACTGAGAACCTCTAAGGATAAACCACAACATGAGAAGTGGACTGGCAACCCCTTTGGAGCAGCCTGCCTTAACCAAGTAGAAGAGATGGGGCTTTACTGCATATTAACTTGGCATCTCAGTAGCTAACTCAGCTGTGAAGTTGCTTGTTTGTGGAAAAGACATGAAAAAGAGAAAAGTTTGATAAATGTGCATGCTGTGACTTCATGCTTTCAAAAAACCAAAATATTAAGATCGTCAGTCTGGCCACAAATGCTAACGTGTCCTCCTGCTTCATCTTTTTTTTTTTTTTAGTTGGAGTCTCACTCTGTTGCCCATACTGGAGTGCAGTGGCCACTCCCGGCTATCGCAGCCTGGACCTGCTGGGCTCCGGCAATCCTTCCGCCTCAGCCTTCCAAGTAGCTGGAACTATAGGCACGCGCTACCACACCCGGCTAATTTTTTTATTTATTGTAGAGATGAAGTCTCGCCAAGTTGCCCAGGCAGGTCTGGAACCCGCGGGCTCAGGCAATCCACTCACCTCAGCCTCCCAAGGCGCGGGATTACAGGCTGAGCCACCGAGTCCTCCAGCTTCTTAACAAACACATTGCTGATAAGGACAAGGGAAACAGCATGCTTGACTGTGTTTAGGGTCAGGAATTCTTCCCTTTGCCTTGAAATGAAAATAGTGTTTTCTTGGAACATGAAGTTGAAACTGTTGTCACAGGATTCAATTCCTGTGACATCAGTTTCAGAAGCCTTGCTTGATATGACTAACTTTGTGGTGAAAAAACAAAGAAGAGTAAGTTGCTACAGATACAGCTATGTGGAGAATACATTCATATTAGTGTTGTAAGTCCTTATCCAGAAGACTGTACACAGAAAACAGAGGTGAATTTTCATTCTTTTTCTATGAAGCATTTTCTTTAATCCTTTCGCATCAGAATGAGGGAACACTTTTATGGGAATGATAAGAACACTGTTTATGAAAGATTGTTAAATTCTTATTTATTGAAGTATGACAAAATCTTTTCAGCCTGTATGATGTGGTTTAAATGTGAACCTCTACAAAATGATGAAGAATCAACAAAAAACCGCCTTTACCTTGTCTTTTCACAGAAAGAGATTAGAGAAGGCAATATCCTCTTTATGACATTTTGAAAGTATGATCTCTGGAGTTTTAACATTTATAGACTGTATAATATATGTAGAGGACTGAGATAATAGATAATGAAATTTTAGACTTGGAAATGATCTTAGTTGTCATTTGCTTCAATCTACTTATTTTAAAAATGAAGCAATTAAGAAGAGGAAGTTTGACTCTTAAGGAAGTTAAACCACTGAGTAGAGATATGTGTGTTTATAAATATTCTTGAATTTTGTGATGTAGCAAGTGATTGGTACTTACACAAACATATAACACTTTTAAATATGAAGTCTTTATAGAATGATGAGAATTTGCTAGATGGTAGTAATATATTTTCTAGGAGGAGGTGGGATTTGAGTCCTAAATGGGGAGAGTCTTGGAGCAGTAGAGTTAAAGTAGATGATATCTGCATTAGGAAATGAATAATTGGTGTGTAATAATTTGGACGATCATATATTGAGAGTGTTCGTTTTTTTTTTGTTGTTTGTTTTTGAGTTGGCGTCTCATTCCGTTGCTTAGGCTGGAGTGCAGTGGCATACTCACGACCACCCCAATGTTGACCTGCTGGGCTCTGGCGATCCTTCCTCTTCAGCCTTCCAAGTAGCCGGAATTACAGGCATGTGCTACTGTGCACAGCTAATTTTTGATTTATTGTAGAGATGAGGTCTCACCAACTTACCTGGGCTGGTCTCGAGCCCTTAGGCTTAGGCTTCCCAAAGTGCTGGGATTACAGGCGGAGCCACTGAGCCCGGCTGAGAGTGTAAGTTCTTATCACTTACTTTTTTTTTTTTCCAACAGGAAATGGTAGCTAGGGAGTTTGGGGGTGGGGAGGGCGTATTTTTTGGTTGGTGAAGGATGACAGGATGCCCAGATGAGGAACAGATCAAATTTCAACACCCAAGAAAGGGAGAGAAGAAACTTACCAACATATTTTTAGGTAAATTGCCTTTTCAGCCTCATCTGCTAGTCATTGTGAATGTTATTTGTTCCCTCACTGAGCCATACTTCTTACTTCTGTCCTTTTCATATGCTGTTCCATTTACCAAGAATACCTTTCCTGTATCCCCACCTGTAGGCTGACCCATACCGTTCATTTGTGTGTTTAGACCTTATTAATCCTTCTTTTTAGGGTTCTCATTTTTGGACAGTTGTTTCTATAATAAGTAAATGATATTTAATAATTTGACCTTTATTGTAGAAACAGTGACAAACCACTAAAGGCTTTCTGATCAGGAGGGCGATGTGAGCTGATTTATTTTAAAGGAGTGACGCTCAGGCTTTATTGCACACTACAATCATCTGGAGGGTTTATTAAAACAAATTACTGGGCTGCACTGTTGGAGTTGTGATTCAGTAGGTATGAGCCTGAGAATGTGCATTTCTAACAAGTTCCCAGGTGCTGCTGCTACCGGTCTGAGGATCAAACTCATTTAGAGAGATCACTCAGGCTGCAGTGGGAATGAATGGGCAGAATAGGAGGCAGGGCAAATGACCTGGGAATTATATCACCATTTTAGGTGAGGAATAATGATATAGGGATGGAGAGAAATGAGTTTGTCAAGAGATACTTACCAATGGTGGTTGATTAGATGTGAGAAATAAAGGAAAGAAGTGAAGCCCAGGTTTCTTGCATGGGCAATCAGGTGGATGGTGGTGCCACTCACTGAAATAGGGAGCACACAATGACCAGATTTTTGTGAGAGGTCGAGGAGCAAGTTCATGATGAGATTGTGTGTCTTTGAGACGTCTAAGGCAGTTGTTGGTACCTTGGCCTTAAGCTCATGCATGAGAGAGGCAGCTGCTATGACTTTGGTAATCATCAGTATGGGATTGAGAGTTGACCCATGGGAGTAGATGAGATTAGCTAGGAAAATGAACAGAGATGGAGCACTGAGGGTTACATTAGTTAAGGGAAGACAGAGAAAGAGAAGGAACAGCTAGAGAGGTGAAAGCCGGGAGTGTGCAGTGCTATTCTGGAGTTCAAGAGGAGGATGTGTTTCAGAAGGGAGGAGAGTAGAAACACCATCAAATGCTGCTGAGAATACCAGAAAATTAAGTAGTGAGGAAGGTTCACTTGCATTCACAACATGGAAGTTCATTGTGTGTTCACACAATGTTGACTCATCCTGGTTTGGACCCGGTTGTGAGCTAGACTCTGAGGGTTCAACCATGACCAAAATTTTTTTCAATAGCTTGGAAAAGGAGAAGCCAAGTTTAGGAGGATCAGGACAGAAAGCAGTAAGTTCCAAAAGATTGGCTGGTTATGGAAAGAGAGAGGGCAGTAGGTGGCGCAGAGAGGAATAGGTGGCATGGAGGGAGCTAGGGATTCTAAAAATTTTGATGATGAAGGAAGAGACTTGAGAGTGTTAAATGTAATAGGAAGACTCAAAGAAAGAGGTTGAAGAGTTAGAAGGGAGAGAAAAATTGGAGAGAAGAATGCCCATGAGAATATGGAATGGGAAGGATAGCCCAAACCCTGCATAGGTGATCTGCAAGCCTATTCCACAGGAACAACCTTTAAATTTAGACCAAGTGGACACTGTGATTTAAGGGTGCTGAAAGGCCTTATCTAGGTTTTTCTTACTTATGTGCCATATAGCTTTAATTTCTTTTTTTATTGGAAAATATAGTTTATTTAGAAAGTAAATTGGAGAGAGAGAGGAGATCCACCTCCCCAAAGTAGGGGAGGGGGCCAAAGCTTAGGAAAACATGGTGGCTATAGCTCAAAGAGCCATATGGCCAGACCAGAGCTTAGCGAAGCATTGGCCAATAGCCTTAATTTCCAGCATTAAAGATTTATTTCTTTGAACTGCTTTCCTTGAGAGCTATGGAAGATATTCTGGGGACAGGCAGTTGGGGGATAATACATTTCAGAAATAGACTGTAACAAGCAAGTGAGTATTAGCTCCCCTTTTATCCTAATGGGTGGTAGCGAGCTTGGGATGCTTGGAAGAAAGAGATGGAATCTTCAAGAATCCTTCTTAGCCTGCCTAGTTTAACTTCTGGCTCAGTGGAGACAAATGGCCCTGTATATTATTAACAGATTTTTTAGTCATCTCCTTGAAATGAGTTCAATGATAGCCGATTATATGTTCAACAACCATATGGGTAGCTCAGTGTTCCCTGCTCCAGCACCATGTGTGAGAGTACCAATGAGGTTATGTGATCATTAATATAAGAATGTTGCCCACTCCTTGCACCTGCCTAGGTGGTCGGCAGGATCTCAGTCCTCTTCATGACCTCTCTTGGTTCTCTCTGAGGGCATCATATGGTTCACAAACAGTTATGTCATTCTCCTCTGGGAAAGCCACTTTAAGGAGGTGTGTTACTGCTGTTGCTGTGACCTTCCATGAGGATGGAATCATCTGCCTAGGAGTTTCATTGAATTCCCAAGCTGAAAAATGTTTAAAGAGCCAGACTGTATTAATACCATTAGTCCTGGCTACATCAGAATCTCACCTCTTTCTTTAGAGAAATGAAGCGCTTTATTTTTACACCAGTCTGTGTTTCACCAAGTTCCTGATGACAGTAGCTTCAGCAGCTGCCTGTAGCCTCATCTGTTTTCCGGGGACCCAGACCTGACCTGTGCGGCCAAGTTGGGTAACTAGCACCTTGCCTTCCATTTCCCCACTCATTCCCAATTCTCTGGTGCATTCTTCTATGGAAATTGAGTCATGTAGTGGACACCTGAGGGCTACAGGCTCTTGAGTCCTTGCCAAAGCCAGAATCCCACTTTTGGGTCCCCAGAATTAGAGAAGCCTTGTATTCTATAAATTAAAGTTCACTTTAAATGTTCTAGATCACTGCTGTGCAATGGAATTTACTATCATCTGTGCTGGCCAACATGGTAGCTACTCACTGTTGAATTAGTGAACACTAAAATATGAGTAGTGCCAGTGTGGAAAACAGGATTTTATGTTTCATTTAATTACTTTAAATCTAAAGTTCAGTAGTTGCCTGTGTTAATAGTTAGACAATGTAGCTTTAGAGCGGCAGTTCTGAAATTTTAAGGTACATCAGAATCATCTGAAGGGCTTGTTAAAGCATAGATTGCTGGGCCCCACCCCCAAAGTTTTTGATTCAGCAGGTCTGGGTTAGGGCTTGAAAATGTGTACTTCTAACAAGCTTTCTGGTGATGGTACTGGTCTGGAAGAGACTATACTTTGTGAATCAACACTGTAGATCTTGTTCTAGCATTTAACTCACATGCTAATTAGCACAGAGAGAAATGCCATCTTCAGAGCTTCAGGTTAGCTGGTTAATAAACTGCCTAAGCCGGGCTCGGTGGCTCAGCCTGTAATCCCACGCTTTGGGAAGCTGAGGTGAGTGGATTGCCTGAGCCCGCAGGTTCAAGACCTGCCTGGACAACTTGGCGAGACCTCATCTCTACAATAAATCAAAAAATCAGCCGGGCATGGTAGCGCGTGCCTGTAATTCCGGCTACTCGGAAGGCTGAGGCAGAAGGATCGCCGGAGTCCAGTGGGTCGAGGCTGCAGTGGCCGTGGCGGTCACTGTACTCCAGTCTGGGCAACAGAGTGAGACTCCAACTCAAACAACAACAACAAAATAATAATAATAATAATAAGCTGCCTAGTACCTCCCCTCTTCTATCCCAAAACCACATTGGGTCCTTTTTTTCAAAAACATTACAGCTTGTTTTTAAAGCTGCTTCTTGATACTTTCTGAGCTGCCACCGTCATTGAAACAGTGGGCTACTGGGGAAATTCCAGCCTTGAACAGACTTTGGTTTTCATTCCAGCTTCATTAATTTGTTCTCTAACTTTATAAGAAATTAGACCATGTGTGTGGTGCATGTAGACTATGAGTAATTTTATCTTTGCCAAGCTCATTCTTGGCAGTATATCCAAGGATGTCTGTGTTCGATGCTGGCTAATCTTGGTTTGGATGGACTGTCTCTAAAATCATTTTTTAACCAGCAGCCTTTTAAGCAAGTGAAGTCACTTTTAATACTGAGAAACAACATCTAAAAAAAAGTTTCTAGAATACTAAAGTGTTATTTTGGATAATAATTAAAAGTCTTCCTCAGAAGTATACTTATGTGTTTACAGATGAAATAGCGTGCTGAGATTTCTCTTTAAAGGACTGGGCGGGTAAGGGTAGATGAAACAAGATTGTAAAATGTTGATGGCTGTTGAAGGTACATGGAGGTACTCTCTTTACTTTTGTGATTGTTATAAATTTTGCATAATAGATATTTTAAGAAGACATGCTTTTAGAGAAACTAAACACCACATCTTTGTTAAGTACCTGGTGGATAGTTGAAGCCAAAAATAAAAAGTAGTCTGTTGGTTTTATTTCAGGAAATTTAACTGGACAAAGATTTTAATTTAAAGAACGATCTAAAGTAAATGGAGACCAGGCCGTGGTGGCTCACGCTAGTTATCTCAGCACTTTGGGAAGCTGAGATGGGAGGATTACTTGAGCCCAGGAGTTTGAGACCAGCCTGGGCAACATGGTGAGACCTCATCTCTATTAACAAACAAACAAACAAACAGTAGACAAAAAATAAAGTAAATGGAAGAGACCAACCCTTCTTTAAATTTGTTGGATTACAGACCATTGTTAAGGAAGAATCTGCAGATAGGCAGGTGTATAATATTTAAATGGGGGAAATACACCCTTACTGACTTTTCTGTATACTGTTATAGATTTGCCTTCTTACAGTTCTCAATATACATTCCCAGCACAACAGGTGCTCAAGTTGATGTGTCAAAGTTTTTCTTGATTTGGATGAAGGCAAAGTTTTAAAAAGTTTTATTAAAAAGTCAGAAAGGAGGGAAGGTGGTGGCAGGTTATACCACAGGTGTTCATGGACAGCTAAGTTGGATGACTGCATTTAGATTTTTATGGTATAGGGATGATATTCACCCTGAAGGAGAAGAGAAGAATAAAAAAAAAGACTTTTGTCAGTCTTCTAAAAGCTGTGTGAAAAAACCCATTTTTTGATTTAGGAAGAAATCTCAGATTTCATTCAGTTAGGTAATAGAAGTAGAGGAATTAAAATTTCCTTGAGTATTGCAGGAAGCCCAAGAAGTGGTTTTATTAAATAGTAAGCTTCATGCCAACTTATAGTATATAACCTAGGCCCACGTTTTCTTTTTCGTACAGTTTATTGCCCATCTTTTCCACTTGGAAATGTTTCCTTAAATGCATTTTCACCATGTTTGCATCGCATATCACCTTCACTCTCTAGTTCAATACTTACTACCTTCTGCCTACGTTACTGCAATAAATAAATTCCTTTGCTGGACAGTCTGCCCTTTAAGTAGTGTCCTTTCTCCCTCTCTTCTCTCCAATGGCTTTGCTTTTTTCTGTGTCTCCTCTCCTTAGACTACAAGATTTAGCTTTAATTTGTTCTTCCGTATGTGCTGCTTTTGTTTGCCTATTACATGGAGAGTGTCCCTGTGTATTATTGTGCAATATTTTTTACAGTATCTAACACTGCTGCTATTCAGCTGAAACTATTTATGAAGGCCGGGTATGATGGCTCATGTCTTTAATCCCAGTACTTTGGGAGGCCAAGGCAGGAGGGTCACTTGAGTCTAGAAGTTTGAGACCAGCTTGGGCAACATAGTAAGACCTTGTCTTTACAAAAAAATCAAAATTAAGCAGGCCTGGTGACATGCGTCTATAGTCCCAGCTACTCAGGAGGCTGAGGCAGAAGGATCAACTGAGCCCAGGAGGTCGAGGCTGCAGTGAGCCATGATCGTGCCACTACATTTCAGCCTTGGTGGTAGAGTGAGACCCTGACCAAGAAAGAAAAAAGAAAAAAATTTTTGTGAAATGTAGCAAGATTATTAGTGTCTTTAGTTTTTATTACTTACCTGTAATTGGATACAGAATAAATTTTTCAAAAGTGGCATCGTCAACAAATAGTATAAGACATTACTCCCAAGCCTGGAAGTTGTACTCCTGTATGCAGATGTGTTTCGAGTCCTTTTCTTCTACACCCATTGAATTCATTGAAACATTTTTGACAGCATCTATAAAGGAGTTGCTTAAATGAATACTTTTGGCAGTATAAGTTTTTGCACCTGGTATTTGGGGATTGGGAAATAACACATGGAATGACAGAAGGCTGTTTTGTACCTGATGTTTGTTTCAGAAGTCCTTAGTATTTAAGTATTTATTTACTGCTTGATTTCAAATTTTTGGATAGTAGTGTTGGTGTATGGCCCCCTTTTATGGAGTTGTTTCTAAGTGTGTGTGCAAAGCTGATGTGTGTGTTTAAAGGACATGGTGTCTTTGTATTGATGGAGTTTTAATAATGGTCACACCAGAGTAACATAAAAAAATCTTGCAGTGATCCGAAATGCTGATTGTTGGGATAAGTGTAGACTGTCCCCTCAGTTCAAACCAACAGACTAAGGAGTTTGCTCATAAAGCTCTCTTCTTTGACTTGGAAGACAGTCTAAACATGGAGTAAAATTCTTAGGGGTTTTCTCTTTTTTGTTTTGTCAGTGTGGTATAAAAGGAAACCTTTTATAACTTGAGAATACTATCTGAACTCAGATGTACTCATAAAAGCATTTGCTGAGCACCTATGCATTAGGTTCTGCAAATCTCTTGAAGCCCTGCACCGTTTTCAGTAATAAATTTAAAAGTAGGTCAGTGAACACATTGAGGAAAGAAAATTTTTTTTTGAAAAAAGAAACTCCTTGGAGAGTGCTGCTTTGATAAGATTTGTAGGTGTTCCCCCAGGTAGCTGATTAAATACATGCATCTGGATTTCCTACATCTCTCATGCTCTTGTCCCTTGAAGAGTCTCTGAAATTCAATACAGAACTGTTCTGGGCTTTTAAGCCATGCACTTTGTGTTTATGGAGAAAAAACGGAAAGATCTTTGCTGGGCAAAGGCATGTTGAAGCCTTTAATGTCTTTGGAGTCAAGACCCTCAACACTGAACCTACCAAGCAAGGGCACCAGAGGGGATACTAACTAAATGTTTCTCTTTTTGTAAATGCTTTTGTGCATTTAATTGCTAGAAAGAATTAGATGATGTACATTTTATAGACACATTTCTTCCCTTTTTTCTCTCCCCTCCTTCTCTTCCCCCTTTCTTTCTCCACCTCCCCCTTTCTTTTTCTCTCCCCCCCTCCCCCGTTTCTCTTTTTGGAACTGTGAACTGTGGGACTTTTATTGCATGATAGCCCTTTAGCTGTGTGATCTTCATGCTCAATCTGCAGTTATATTCAGAGGATAAATTCTGGGACTATTTTTTTTTTCTTTTATTCTCTGCTTACAGGCCTTGGGATAGAAACCCTTTTCAGAGTTTTTTTTTTTTTTTTTAACATTATGATGGACTTCTGCAATATTAATTAACAGTATAAGGTTTCTCGATTTTTTTCCTTGACCTCTCCCCCCAAAATAATCTGTAATTTTATGGCAGGACTGTGGGGCTTCTACCCCTGCAGGGAAGCACCAATCAAGATTTTCATGGTAAATGAATTTTGGAGAGATTTAAAATGACTTGCTATTAGCTTCTAGAGAAGAGGGAAAACTCCCTTTAGGTCTGTATCATTTGAAAGGAACTCTTAGGTTGAACAGACTAAATGTTCCTGCTTACAGTCTTGTTTTCATTGCTTGGTTACCTAGTGCAAACAGATTTATGAAGGTTTGTGGCTTTTTAGACTAAAGACAGTCCTTTTAAAAATCCAAAGGGTTTAAAAATGAAATTTGCTTAGGGAAGAAGCTTCTCTGATATGGTGTCAAACAAATTTGCTAAAGCATTAATGTAGTCATGTATTTGACAGACCACGTAAACTTCCTATGTTTTACTGTAGTGGTTTAATGAATTATCATTGCTTTTGTACATTCCACCTCAGTTATAAACCTTTCCTCATTCAAACAGATCTCAAGGAAAACAGCCATACCCTATTCCAAATCTACTCATTGCCACTTCTTTTCTCTTTCTTCTGCTTTTACGTCCTCTGGAACTATGGCTCTTTCTCAGTTACCCACATAGAAGTAATTTAATTTTTGAAAAGTGCCTGAGGAGTAGTTTCAGTCACTGAGTGCTTGAGGAATAAAAACTAAGTTTAATATTTGCATTAGCAAAACAAGTAGACAAATAAACTGCAGAAAGTCATAGTATATTTCTAAAACAAATATATAAAACCTGTATTAATTAGAACTTATAGTCAAGGTGTATTCTTCCTTTGCTCTATATTAGTAAGAAACAAGACACAAGGAAAGCTGAAGTAAAGGATTTAACAAATCAATACCAGCCTCCCTTTTGAGTAATATAATAAGGTGAGGACACAGCTTAGTTTTTTCCTTTCTGTAGTATTCTATGGTGAATATTGAGGTACCAGTACTCACCATACTATACTTGTACTATGGCTTGTCATATATTATAATTACAATAGCTAAACCCTTTAGTAATACATTTTGTGTTATATTTCAGGATTAAAAACAAAAAGCTTTTCTGCTTTCAACTAGACTGATCATCCAAAAAACATTCCTCTAAAATGTTTCTGTTAAAAAATGACTGACCGGTCCTCATTATCCATAGCACCCTATATATACCACGCACATACAGGAGTTGCTGTAGTTAGAGGAGCCAGGAGTAGGGTCATCTCCTCCTCCTCACACTCCTCCCTTCTCTTTAAGTCCAGCTCCATGTTGTGTCTCCTCTTGCTGCCTGACTTCCCATCTCATTCTCACCTGCCTGACTTCACTGTCTCTTGCCCAAGCTTTCACAAAATCTCAAAGCCAACATCTCAGCACCTGTCTCCTCCATCATTCAAAATCATTGACTGTTGTCATCTTTACAACAGGTCAGGCTCCTGAATCATGACCTTGTGCTGTGTGTCCATAGCTTGTGGTGGTGGTCTCTGAAGGTGCTTCTGGGATGTGGTAGGTCCTTGGGTCCCCAGGTTGCCCTTTCCCCATCCTCACACAGCTTTCACTGGAGCTGCTCTGCTTTAGCTCTGCCTTGTAAGCTTAGAGTAAGATTTTGTTGACCAAAATGTTCCATGGCTTAGAAAAATTTGAAAGCCAGAAGAACAGGTAACTGCTAAAATGCTATGTCTTTCCTTATGTTTTGTTAGAGGTACTAACTTTGAACTTTTGGCCTTCTGTTGCTTTTTTTTTTTAAAGAAGTTTTTATACTGTTCCAGAATATATTGGGTGCATGTTTATGTTCAAATCTTTCACAGTTCTCCAGTTGGTGGGCCCATGCTTTTTTTTCTTTTGAGTCAGAGTCTCACTCTATCACCCAGGCTAGAGTGCAGTGGTGCACTCACGGACACCCCAGTGTCCACCTGCTAGGCTCATGTGATCCTTCCGCCTCAGCCTTCCAAGTAGCCGAAACTACAGATGCGTGCTACTATGCCTGGCTAATTTTTAAAAAATATATTGTAGAGACAAGATCTCACTAAGTTGCCCAGGCTGGTCTCGAACCCCGGGGTCAGGCAGTCCTCTCCCCCTGGTGGGCCCATGCTTGTTGAGTGTTTATTGTGACCAGCATTTTTATGCATATGAATTTATTTAATCTGTACCTGATTGATAGGTACTAATATCAACACCATTTTCTGGATGAGAAGGCTGAGGCACGAGGTTAACCACCTTGCCCAAGGTTATATTGTCAGTAAGTGGCTGAGCCAGGATTCTAAGGTTAGAGGTCAGCCAGCTTGCGTGAGTCTATACTCTGAAACACTAGACTCTTGGAATAAACTTGATGCATTAATAAAAAGAGGTAGCTTTTAAAGATTTTTGAAGATAGAAACACAGCCATGTGATGCTTCTTTCTACAGACTGAGTGTTCAATTTTGGGCAGAATGTGCTCTCACATTATTGATAAACCCAGGCTTGTGTGGGACAAGTTTGGAGTGGGATAGAGGGAGAAAAATTGGAGCAGGAGAAAATAGACCACAAAGTAGAGAAAGAGAGGAAAAGCAAAAGAACCCTGGCCAGTGGGCTCCCTGGCCTTGCTCTTAAGTCTTAGAGCCATTCATTTGTATGCCCATTTCATTTCTGATGCCAGGACAGTACCCACAGTCACCCTGACCTAATTGTAATTTCCCCCTCTTCCCTTGACTCTTTTCACTCCAAAGTGAATAAATTTGTTGCTTTGGTGACTCAAGGTATTAGAATCTTTTTCCTCTCCCCATCCCGGAATGATAATTGGAGGATTTGTGGGATAAATTCTGAAGAAAAATCTCTGAATCATTTAAATTAGATTTTCAGGAGTATGACTTATTTAACTCTGAGAAGCTGGACAGAAGGCAGCCTCCACTCCTAACGCAGCTTCCGCCCCCCCCCACCTTTGGCAGCATTTCAAAACAACAAAAACTTGCCTGCGACATTTCTCACACACAAGTCTTGTCCCTGGGAGTCACCATGAGAAGGCTGGTCAGGGCTGCCACCTTACTGTTGTGGGCAGAAACCACTGCGCAGTAGGTTGAAAGCGCAACAACTTCACAAAGGCAAATAAATGTGGGGTGGTAGAAATTTGCCACAAGAAAAAAACGGTCTTTTTAAAAACACTTTTGTGATGGGCTAAATGCGACTGTTCAAATGGTTCCCACAAGGGCCTTTTGGGGTATATTCATATTTTCTCTCTCTTTCTCTGGGAGGTAAGGGAGGGCAGTTTAAGTGTGGGGGAAGTGACTGAGTAACTCCTTTACTGGTGAGGAGGGTATGCCATGGGCCCAGGTCTTCCTTTGCAATGCATTCCTTTGTCCATGGCCGGACTAGGAGGGCTGTTGTGCCAGGTAAGATGCAATTAGCCGTGGAAGCAGCAGGGTTTGGTTCTTCAGCTTCTCAGTCCAAGTGTAAACCAGGGTTAAGCCTCAGTGTGGTACTGGATTAGAAAGAAAATATGGCTGCATGAAAGGTCAGGAGTGGATTCTGGGACCTGGCTGACCCTGTGTGATTAACAGACTTCTTCATCAGAAGCAGTCTACTGAGAAATGCCCTGCACAGATATATTTAAAGGAGCTTTCTGCATCATGCTTGAACTGTGGATTATTGGTAATTATTAACACTTGGTGGGGAGGGTAAGGAATAAAGAATCCTCAGCCCTTGGTCTTAGAGGAGGGGACGATCCAGTTTGGTTTGCCAGGATGCTTGTTTTGTTCTTTTCCTCCCCTGCTGCCCAGCCTTCTGGCTATATTACTGCTTATTCGCCTCTTTGTTAGAGGAAGAAACAAAAGAAGTCCAAATTCGACTCTTGGTTTTGCTTCTGGGTTAGCAACTTTCTTTGAAGATTAGCTGAGTGAGTTAGGAGTGGGAAAGGTAAAGACCTAAATTATTTCTGTTTGAATTATTGACTGATTTAGATTGTATGCCATTCTGTCCCTTGCACACTGTCTCTGCGAGGGCAGAGCCATTATGAGCAGAAAGGGAAAAGGGAGATTCTATGTAACAGAAAGACAAGGCATTAGAGCCTGATTGGAAACAATACATGCCTAAATCTGCTTTCATGTAGTAGCCAAGAACATGGTTTCAAAAACATGAAAAATGAGGATAATGAAATGAAAAGCACTCTAGAAAGCTTAAATAGCTCAGGTACTGTATTGAGAGGAAATGAAAAAGTTAGTATTAGATTTGGTTTTTTTCTTTACAATTGGGAAAAGGATATGCAATAAAGTGATAAAGATGGTTAGTTTGCATTATTTTTCTTCTCTTTTATTAAATTTAAGACTGTAGATTTCCCACTAGTTCTTGGAGGCAACTATGTGAAAATCCTCACACATCAAGTTGAAAATATCTCTCTTTGAGTGAGTGTAATGTTTCACTTGAGAAAGAACTGTTAAAAATCCTGCTGGATCACAAGTAACAAATAGGGTGCAAAAGGCACAGGAAAAGCTCATCTTCGATTGAAGGAGTTTTTTGAGCCTATGTCAGCTTACAAACTTGGACTTATTCCCGCCACCATCCCAGAATATTTGCTCCATTGCTGGCTTGCTGTGAAAGAATGTGGGCAGAGAGGGATCCCGGGAGCTCTTCATTAAACTCAGGCACCACATCTTCAAGGGCCACTGAATGATTGAACAGTTAGTTCATCGACAAGCACGAAGGGTGGCTGTTAATGCCATTAAATTAATTGGTCAGAGAAAAGGCCAAAAAAGAGGCAGTGACCCCAGAGGCAAGTTCTCAGCATCTGTAGCTGTCCCTACTCTAATGCCAAGGACTAGAGTTCCACTTCCTGAGTAGAAGCTGGCATCAGTGCTGCCTCAGGGCAGAGAGACTCTATTCAGATATCTACCTTTGAAGTAGAGATATGATTGAGAGGATCCCTAGACTTTTGTGGGGAGTCCCTGGATGGAGGAAAAGCATTCCTCAAAGAAGGCCTGGTCATGTTCAAAGCCTTCCTCAGAGGTTTTCTCTTCAGATGAGAGGATCACTGGAGCTGGGAGGCTGCTCACCTTTTTTTAATAGAAGGCTGGGAAGGAGGTCAGGAAGGGAGAGTGAGGGGGAAACCCTGTACCAGAAGGTAGACAGAAAAGAAAAAAATGAAGCAGACAGAAAGTATACTTAAAAGGGGTGGGATGGAGTTGGATGCTTAAAAGGAAAGAGGAACAAGGCCTCAGGGAGAAGAAGGAAATAAAATCAAATTAGATGTAGTCTTTTTAAGAAAAGGATGATGTCAACAAAACAAATAACAGAATGAGGGAAAGTACTGGTGAAACCACCAGAAGAAACTTCCAACAATTGCACAGGAGGGAGGGAAGTTCATGTTTGAAAAGGAATCTGATGCTCTAAAGGAGTGTTCAAGAGTGGGAGCAACATTGAGATATGAGAGCCACAAAAGCCCCTATTTATTTATTGAGCATCTACTAGACTGGGCATTGTGCTAAGTCTAGCAAAATAAAGATGAATACAACACAGTTCTCTGTGGAGCTCACAACAGGGTGACAAATGCAAGCAGATAGTTTGTGTTTTTTTTCTTCTTTTTTTATTTGTTCTTTAAAAATATTTATTTATTACAAAGATGTGGGGTACAATTCAGGGTTAGGTATATAAACACAGATCATGCAGGTACCCTTGTTAATGAGGTATGCCCCCCCTCCCCTAGCAGTTTCCCTCAACTGCCAGGCCCACACCCCCCCGATAGTTTTCCACTACTGCCAATTGCTTTCTAATAGCATTATAATTGTTCAAGCTTAGCTTATGAGTGAGACCATATGGAACTCAGTTCTTTGTTTCTGTGATAAATCACTGAGAATGATTGATCCAAATCTATCCAAGTTGCTGCAAACTCCATATATTTGTCCTTCTTTATGGCTGCATAATATTCCATTGTGTATACATACCACATTTTTTAAATCCAGTCCAGCTTCAATGGGCAACACGGTTGATTCCATGTTTTTGCTATTGTGAATAGAGCTGCAACAAACATACATGTGTATTCTTTTTCGTAGAATAATTTGAGTTCTTCCAGGTATATTCCCAATAGGGGAATTGCTGGGTCATATGGAAGGTCAATTTCTAGTTCTTTCAGAAATTACCACACTGTCTTCCAAAGAGGTTGTACTAGTCTGCATTCCCACCAGCAGTATAGAAGCGTTCCTTTTTCTCCACATCCTCACCAGCATTTGTTGTTGTTTGTTTTATTAATGATGACCATTCTTACAGGGGTTAGGTGGTATCTCAATGTGGTTTTGATTTGCATTTCTCTGATGATGAGTGAGACTGAGCATTTTTTCATGTGTCTGTTGGCTGCCTGTATACCTTATTTTCAGAGGTGTCTATTCATGTCTTTTGCCCACTGTTTGTTTTTTTCCTTTCGGTGCGTTTGAGTTCCTTGTAGATCCTAGATGTTAGGCCTTTGTCAGATATACAGTTGGCAAATATTTTTTCCCATTCTGTGGTCTGTCTCCCTACTCTCTTGATGGTTTCTTTTGCTTTGCAAAGATTGTTAATTTGATAAGATCCCACTTGTCTATCTAATATGATCCTATACCTTGAAAATCCAAGAGAATGTGTCAAAAATCTGCTTGCACCGATAAAAGACTTTGGGAAAGTCTCAGGGTACAAAATAAATCTGCAAAAGACAGTTGCATTCCTATACACCAACAACTAGCAGGCAGAAACCCAAATAAAAAGCGTAATCCCATTCACAATGGCCACCAAAAAAATGAAATACCTCGGCATCTTCCTAACCAGGAAGATGAGAACTACAAAACACTGCTCAAATAAATCCAAGAAGACACAAACAAATGGAAAAATATTCCATGTTCATGGATAGGAAGAATCAACATTGTTGAGATGTTCATCCTACCAAAGGCAATCTATAGATTCAACGGAACACCCATTAAGTTACCAACATCATTCTTCTCAGACCTGGAAATGACAATACAGAAATTCATATGGAAACATAAACAACCACGAATAGCCAAAACAATCCTTAGCAAAAGAAACAAAGCAGGAGGTATCACGCTTCCAGACTTCAAACTTTACTATAAGTTTACAGTAATCAGAACAGCTTGGTATTGGTATAAGAACAGGCATATAGACCAATGGAACAGGATAGAGATTCCAGAAGCAAATTCTCAATTCCTCAACCAACTCATCTTGACAAAGCCTCCAACAAAAACCACTGGGGAGAGGAGAACCTATTCAGTAAATGGTGCTGGGAAAACTTGCTGACCACATGCAGAAGATTGAAACAGGACCCCTACCTATCACCATACACAAAAGTTAACTCTAAATGGATCAAAGACCTGAATGTAAAAACCTCAAACTATAAGAATCTTAGAAGGCACAGGAGACACCTTTATGGAAATTGGAACTGGGAACCAATTCCTATTCAGAACCCTAAAGGCCAATACCTTAAGAAAGCAGATAGCTTTTAAATATTATGAGTGTAGTGATATGGAAAAGTATTTTGTGTCATATCTCTCTTCAGTGAGTGATGCCCACAAAGGTCAGTGCAGTATTTATTTATTAATACATTTAAATGTAAAGGCAAAACATTAAGTAAATCCAAGAGGGGGAGGTTGAGTCAGAAATTTTGTCCTTCCCTGCCTAAGTTCCCTGAAGATGTAGAATTATTTGGCAAACTGTTATTTTAATCAACTTTCTTTCCAACTATCCTGTGAATAGTAAGAGGAAAACTTAAGCTAATTTGTTAGAATCATAGATTTGGCAAATGTGGTTTGAAAAGGTCACATAAATCAGTGCCCTGATCTCTTAACTTACCTGTTTTGTTTTTTTTTCTGAGTTGGAGTCTCACTCTGTCGCCCAGACTGGAGTGCAGTAACATGCTCCCAGCCACCACAGCCTCGACCTGCTGGGCTCTGGTGATCCTTCCGCCTCAGCCTTCCAAGTAGCTGAAACTACAGACACGTGCTACCACGCCTGGCTAATTTTTTTGCATTATTGTAGAGATGAGGTCTCGCTAAGTTGCCCAGGCGGGTCTTGAGCCCGTGGACTCAGGCAATCCACTCACCTCAGCCTCCCAAAGCATGGGATTACAGGCTGAGCCCCAAGCCTGGCTAACTTACCTGTTAATACATTGCCTGCAAGCTAGATAGGTGATTTCTTGCTTCTGAAGAATGTGATATGTGACTTGATTCAAGACCCATTTTTTTTTTTTTTTTTTTTTTTTTTTTTTTTTTTTGTGTCAAAATTTGAACCCCAAACTGTTTTGG
>CAUYQG010186740.1:0-11907 GCA_963574415.1 Tarsius wallacei
GATTGCCTGAGCCCATGGGTTTGAGACCAACCTGGGCAACTTGGAGAGATCTCATCTCTACAATAAATCAAAAAAAATTAGCCGGGCAGGTTGGTGCATGCCTATAGTTCCAGCTACTTGGAAGGCCGAAGCAGAAGGATCACCTAAGCCCAGCGGGTCAAGGCTGTGGTGACTGTGAGCGTGCCACTGCACTCCAGCCTGGGCAACCGAGTGAGAGACTCCAACAAAAAAAAAGGAAAGAAAGTGGGATATTGAAGTGCCCTATTACTGTGTTGCTGTCAGTTTCTCCCAGTTTCGTTAACATTTGCTTCAAATGTTTAGATGCTCCAAAGTTGAGAGAAAAACAATAGAAAAGCAACAAAAAGATTAATAAAACTACAAGATGATTTTTTTTGAAAATACAAAGTTGACAAACCTTTAACTGGACTAACTAAAAAAAAAAGAAGACTCAAATTTTTTTGTTGTTTTGTTGTGTTTTGTTTTGAGTTGAAATCTCACTCCGCCGCCCAGGCTTGAGTGCAGTGGCACACTCATGGCTATCCCAGCATTGACCTGCTGGGCTCCGGCGATCCTTCCACCTCAGCCTTCCAAGTAGCAGCAACTATCGGTGCATGCTACCACGCCCAGCTAATTTTTGATTTATTGTAGAGATGAGGGCTCACCAAGTTGCCCGGGCTGGTCTCGACTCTGTGGGCTCAGGCAATCCTCTCACCTCCGTCTCCCAAAGTGCTGGGATTACAGGCTTGAGCCACTGCGCCCGGCCAAGACTCAAAATTTTAAATGAAAAAAGAGATATGATATGTGATTACCACAGAAATACAAAGGATTATAAGAGATTACTAGAGCAATTGTATGCCAACAAATTAAAAATAAAACCACTATATTGATGAGATATCTGCACTCCCATGTTTATTGCAGCACTATTCATAATAGCCTAGATAGGGAAACAAGCTAAGTGTCCATTACTGGATGAAAGGATAAAGAAAATATGGTCTATATATACAACGGAATAAAGACTATTTAGCCTTTATTATATATTTTTTAACCTTTGCCACTTCTTTCAGAACTATTCAGCCTTTAAAAAGAAGGAAATCCTGTCATTTGTGACATGAATGAACCAAGAAAACATTATGCTCAGTGAAATAAGCCAGGCACGGAAGGACAAATATCACATGATCTCACTCATATGTGGAATCTAAAACAGTTGAGCTCATAGCTGCAGAGAATAGAATGGTGATTGCTATGGTCTGGGTGGGGAGTAGCGAGGGGTGGGAAGGTGTTTGTCAGAAAGTACAGTGTCTCAGCCTGGCACAGTGGCTCGTGCCTGTAATTCCAGTAGTTTGGGAGGCTGAGGTGAGGGATTCGAGACCAGCCTGTGCAAGTTGGCAAGACCTCATCTCTACAAGACCTCGTCTCTACAATAAATCAAACAAATAATTAACCAGGCATGGTGATGTGCGCTTGTAGTTCCAGCTACTTGGAAGGATGAGGTGGAAGGATCACCTGAGCCCAGCAGATCGAGGCTGTGTGCCACTGCCCTCCAGCCTGGGTGACAGAGTGAGACTCCTACTCAAAAAAAAAAAAAAAGAACAGTACAAAGTTCTAGAGATCTGTTGTATAGCATTATGGCTATCGTTAATAATGTATTGTATACTCAAACATTAAGATAGATATGAAATGTTCTCGCCACAAAAATATCATAAGTATGTGAGGTGATAGATATGCTAATTAGCTTGATTTAATCATTTCACAATGTATACATATATCAAAATACAATGTACCCGTAAATATATACAATTTTTGTTTATCAATTATATCTTAATAAAGATGGGGAAGGAAATAACAAGCATGATGAATCATGTATACATGCACACAAAGAAAAAATACATAATTTGCCTACATAATTCTCAGCTGGTAAGTGACAGACTTGGATTCAAACCCAGGTCTCCAAAACCTGCATTCTGTCCAGTAGGCTGTAGGGTCTAGCCCAGCCCATTCACCAATGAATAGCATGCCCTTTTTGCATCCCAGAGAGAAATCTGGAAGATCTTCCTAACCACAGTCCAGCTAATTCCTAAAATAGCAGCTTCATATTCTCTTGTCTTTCTGTACAGGAAGAGGAAGGAGCCCTGGCCTAGGAGTCCAGGTGAGGTCCATGAGGCTCCTTCATCTCTATTCCTAAGTTTTATCACTTAAAAACTGGTGACAACCACATCTTTACCTACCTCACAAGTTCATAGTAGTCAGATGGTGATGGTGATACTACTCCTAACAGTGACTTTTGTAAGAGATAAAGATATACCAGGCTGGGCTCAGTGGCTCAACCTATAAATCCAGATCTTTGGAGGCCAAGGCGGGAGGATTGCTTGAGTCCAGGAGTTTGAGATCAGTCTGGACAACCTAGTCACTATAAAAAACAATAATAATAGTTATAATAATAATAAAGACATATCAAAATGAGGTAGTATTAATAATAGCAAGGCCAGGCTCGGTGGCTCAGCCTGTAATCCCAGCACTTTAGGAGGCCAAGGTGAGTGGATTGCCTGAGCCCACGGGTTTGAGACCAGCCTGGGCAACTTGGTGAGACCTCATCTCTACAATAAATAAAAAAGTAGCGGGCATGGTAACACATGCCTGTAGTTCCGGCTACTTGGAAGGCTGAGGCAGAAGGATCGCCGGAGCCCTGCAGGTTGATGCTGGGGGCCGTGAGCGTGCCACTGCACTCTAGCCTGGGCGACAGAGTGAGACTCCAACTCATAAAAAAGGGGTGGGGGGAAATAGCACTGGTAATTGAAGGCTCTCGTTAGAAATGTGGGCATAGGCCGGGCTCGGTGACCCAGCCTGTAAGCCCAGCACTTTGGGAGGCCGAGGCTAGTGGATTGCCTGAGCCTGTGGGTTTGAGACCCACCTGGGCAACTTGGCGAGACCTCGTCTCTGCAATAAATCAAAAATTAGCTGGGCGTGGTAGCATATGCCTGTAGTTCCGGCTACTTGGAAGGCTGAGGCAGAAGGATGCCAGAACCCGGTAAGTCGAGGCTGGGATGGCCGGGAGTGTGCCACTGCACTCCAGTCTGGGCGACAGATTGAGACTCCAACTCAAAAAAAAAAAAAAGAAAAAGAAAAAGAAATGCAGGCATATCTTGAAGTTATGAAGTGGGAGGCTTCCCTTCACAAAACCTTTTAGGTGAGGTCTGGGCAGTGCAGATACCCAAATTTTTAATTCTGTTATGTGACACATCTGTCCATGCTTGGCTAACAAGATTTTTTTCTTTGCCTTTTAAACAACCTCTGAAGTGTGTTCAGTGAGATAGAGGCTGAAATGACAGCACAGTTCATGTCTCTAGGAAGCTCACTCTAGCCCCAGTTTCCACCCTTGGGCAGGAAGTTGTACATCACAAACCTGTGACTGGGATATTACGGGACTGACCAACACATACCTGAAGTTCATGTTGCTAAAGGTGGTCATGAGTCAATTTCACACACATTACTGAAAATCAGAGAATAAAATGACTGCTTCAACATTTTCCCTCTAAAACAGAAAGGCTTGGAGTCTTCAAGCAAGTACTGATTGGGAAAACACTTAACATTCCCTTGAATCAGATACCCAGTTCATCTCTCAGATGATCAACTCTAGCCGCCATGGGGGTGTTGCCCATTATATGGCCTTAAATGATTTCTCCCACTTGGTAACATCTTGGTTTACCATCCCTAGAAGGGATCATTGGTTAAGAAGCATGAGGGATATTGATGATTCAAATCAACAGGCATAACTTGATGATTCTCTACTTTCTCTTCAAGATGACCTTCATGTTAGGTTTATGTGATCCCAATTTTTACATGACAACTATCTCTTGTTCTGTCCAATGTAACTGCTGTTTATTGAAGTAAAGACTATTCACCCCTGCAATTTGCAGGCTGAGGAGAAGTGATTAAAAGTCACAGCTGAATTTCTTGTCTCTCATCTTGTCACCTAGATTCCAAACATCATAATTTTAAAAACAAACCAGGCAATTTCTACCATTCAAATGCAAAAATTCTAAATATCCAAGAATTAAAGCAGCAGGCTTTTCCCCTGTTATTCATGTCATAACACATAGGTCATTCTTCTCTGGTTTTAAAATGTGTATTTTTAATATATTTAAATGATGGGTATTATTTAAATTTTAGTAAATAAATCATCTTCTGTCTTATGGATTACTCTGAAATGAATGAAACAGCATGCATCATTTGTAAAATAGGGAGAATTTTCTTGACTTTATAAAGATTGTATTAAAATAGGTTTTAAAGTACTTTAAAGTACTTTGATTTTAGATATTAAAATATTTTAGTCATTTTGATGTCTAAAATAATATATTTACTTAAGGGGAATTTGTTATATAACCATGCAAAACATCAAATTATTTCTAACAGGTCTTGGGGCTTTACAGGATTACATCTTATTGTGAAAGTCAAGTGTCAGTGAGGCTTGGAAAATCTAGTGAGGGACGGAAGCTGTCTTAGTTTCCTAGGACTGCCACAGCCAAGTACCACAAATTAGTGAGCTGAAAACAACAGAAACTCTTCTCTCACAGTTTTGGAGACTAGAAGCCTAAAATCAAGTTGTCGGCTGGGTTGTTCCTCCTGGAAGCGTTGAGCTTTCTTTTGAAAAACCGTCTCACGCCTGTCTCTGAGCTCCTAGTGGTTGTAGGCAATCCTTGGCATTTCTAGGTACCTCACTTTAATCACTACCTTCATCTTCACATTGCCTTTTTTGTGTGTTGTCTGTGCACTTTCTGTCTCTTGTAAGGACACTCATTGAATTTAGGAACCGCCCTAATTCAGTATGATCTCAATCCTTAACTATATACGCAAACAACGTATTTCCAAATGAGGTCATATTCTGAGGTTAAGTGTGGACATAGGGGGGCACTATTCAACCCAGAGACTTTCCATGACTGCATTTCCAGCTGAGGCAGAGGGGAAATTCATAGTCGAACTCCTGGCCCCAGCGCCTTAAACATGGTCTTCATTCTGCCTGGACCACTCTCCCTTCCCTGCCATCCAGACCCCATGCCTCCACCCAGCCCAGCTAACTCCTGCTGGGCTGCAGACCACTGCTACTTCCTGAGGAAAGCCTTGCTGTTCACATCTACCCCCAAAACAGTCTGACTCCCCTTTTGTAAGCTTCTGAAGTAACTCATGCTTGAGTTGGCGCATTCTTTGTATAATTAAGATAATTTTTTAGTTTGGGTACAATAAATGTATATATTTTACTTTCTGTGTTATTCTATTTAATATTTAAATATTAAATAAAATATTATACTTGCTATGTAGTATATTATATAAACTTTAATGTATCTATAATTAATAAATGGATTCTCTTAGCGAATTTCACATTGACCTTGAACTCTATGAGGGTGTAGAGACTGACTGCCTTATCCACCGCTTTGTACCATTATTGAGCCCGCTGCCTGCACTCAATTTTTAAACCTTATTCTCTTTATTTTATCTTGTTAATTTTTCAGAGAAAATCTGTTCCTTGGCACACGACTGACTCCTTCAGGGTCTCCTAGTGACAGCCTTATCAGCAATTCCCCTTTAGGGAATGTTTTTTCTTTTTTCTTTTTTTTATTTTTTGAGTCGGAGTCTCACTCTGTCACCCAGACTGGAGTGCAGTGGCCGCTCCCGGCCACCGCAGCCTCGACCTGCCGGGCTCCGGCGATCCTTCCGCCTCAGCCTTCCGAGTAGCCGAAATTACAGGCTACCACGCCCGGCTAATTTTTTGATTTATTGTAGAGATGAGGTTTTTGCCTGCCCAGGCGGGTCTTGAACCCGCGGGCTCAGACAGTCCACTCACCTTAGCCTCCCAAGGCGCGGGATTACAGGCTGAGCCACCGAGCCCGGCTTATCTTGAATGATTTAAATGTGGTCTTTTCTGAAGTTAGGCGGATATAATTTTTGACTTTACTATACAATTATTGTAAGAATTAATCATTAAAATTATCTGTGGCCCATTTGATCTCTACTTTTTCCTTTACAAAAGGCAAATACTATTTTTGGAAAACATATAATTCTAACATATATTCTAGTACTATTTAAAAGGCTCTATCACAACCTTTTTCCAAGTGTATATTATAAATACCTGAGGAATTTTTAGCATATTTAAATGTGTTTTCTTTTCTATGATAGAAATGTGATGGTGCCAATTCTGGGAGAAACTCATGAACATGGCTGCCAGCAGACGTGTGTATTACACATTTATTACAGTATCTGGTTTGGAGTTAAGCTTTTCCTGAACAGGTTTAAGAGATCTAAGTGAAAGCTTGTAAATTTGAGTCAGAGTCAGGGAGCAGTAAAAAAAAATAAGCAAGGAATGAATAGATTTCAACAACATCGTTCCCTATTGCTATAAAACTACTCCATGCCCACCCCACCCTAAAAATTATTGCAATAGGCAACTGTGGGACTCATCAAAAGCTAAAAACACTTACCTTGAACGACAGCAAATCCTGTGATTAACAATGCTTAGACAGGCTCTACAATTTCTTAGGCTGGTCAAATCCTCTTTCGATCTGAGTGAAGATTTCTTCCTTGTTTAAGTTTGCATATGTTTGTTTCCTGAGAGTTAAATCTTCTCTCCTGATTTTGCTGGCTACTTATTGCTTTATTCATTCATAGAACACAAATTTGAGTTTTGAAAGGTGAGTCCACATTACATAAGTATTATGAGAATTTCCAATCTAGGTGGTATAAACGCTGTTAAAACATTAGTGTATATACTTTCATGTTATTTAAATAGTTTTTATCTTATTTTATGCATTTGTTTTGTTTTGTTTTTGAGTTGATTTTATGCATTTTTTAATAAATGTTTTTTGAAAGAGTGGTGCAGTGATAAAAATAAGTTTGTACTGAAAAATATCTTGTTTAAACTACAAATTCAACCTTTACGTTTAATTCTGATTAGATATTATTTTTGAATACCAGTATTTGATTCATTTTAGTACTAGAAATTTGATTCTGGAGCAAGCACCTAATTTTATTTAGTTGTAGCCTTGATTTAATTGATTCAATGACTTCTTTCTTCAAAAAGTTTTGGCAATTTCATTATATTCATATACTTATTAATCAGTCAATTTTTTATGTATGTGTTTTCTATTCTTTCTCTCTCTTTTCTCCCACACATGTACACACCTAGTCCAAGTAGCAAAAATGGAAATACTTTAAATGTAATTGTATTAGTGATAAATTATGAATATATTATTAAAAGCATACATAATCTACCACTAATACTGGTAGTAAATTATACTGGTTCATACTGGTGTCTTCTCAGAAATCTTCTGGATTTCCTTGAATGTTTAAAGGCTTTGTCTTTTTGTGGTATAGTAAAGCCTCTTTTATAATAAACATTATTTCTTTTGTCAAAATGGCATTATAAAATCCTCTTAAGACCAGCACTACATGGTTTTTAAGTCTTCCCTTTCACAGACTCTAACATAGACATTTCAGACATTTAAACAATTTAAAAAATTAGAATATTTCAACTTTTTCTCATGAAGTTTATTTAGGTGATACAAATTTTAAAATTTTAGTGAATTAAAGTTTTACATTCAATAGTTTTAAAATCAAATTTCTATTATCATAAGTTCCATAAGCTCTATATTTTCACTCGTATTTGCATAATTATCAAGAACACAAGGTGCTGCTCATGGTGTCTAGAATTTAATGAAGGTATAATTCTTCTTTTGAATCTGAATGCAAGGGGGTGGTTGGGTGGGAGTGGTTCACTCTGGGTATAGGCAAAAAGGGGTTGCAATGTCTGTAGAGAACTTAAAACCAACTAAAAGACAATCTGCTTTTCATTATGAGCATGTCCCAGCATTTCTAAACAATGTTCGTGATAAATGAGTCATCTCCATCAGGGTACATTGTTCCAAAGGCTTCCCCTCACCCAGTGTGGTACACCAATGCTTTGGTTCATCATTTTTCAAACTGAATTGCTTATTATTTCACAGAGGTTAAACATTTCAAAGCACTCTCATTTTATAAAAAAGAATTTTGCAAACCCTTGAACAAGCTTTGATTTCAAAGACTTAAGTCATCTCAACAAAGGAAGTAGTTTTGACTTCATTTGGTAGTGACAAAGAATAGCCATTTACTGTGATTTGGGGCTCTGAAAACTGGTCCATGGGGATGGCCTTTCTAGAGGTAACTCTGCCCTCAAACTTTCAAAGGACTTTTAAGTATCTTCTCTGATCCGTGTCCAGGACTTTTCTTCTCTATCTGCCTTACTGTAAATGTAGGCAACTATACTTGGCAATTAAAGATATGTAAAGGTAGCTGGCTAGAATTGGGAATCTGTCCACAAAGAACACATGCTTGAGTAATTAAGATATCAATACATCATTTTTATAGTTCTTATAATGTGTTTGTCTAAGACATAGCCACAAATTATTCACAGTATGTGATTTGACTTCATTGAAAACATTAAGTGAGCAATCATAATAATGTTCTCTTTCTCTTGCAATCATGCGATCATTTATTATGCCTTTTAGTATTCTAAAGACTATGTATGAAAACTTAAAGCAACTGAGAACAAGATGATTGGAATACATTTACTCTGCATCTATTTATAAAGGCATTATTTTATAGTAAAAAAAAATTGACTCTAGACTCACCATTTACTAATTGTGTGGTAACTTTCAGTAAATCAATTAACCCCTTAGAGCCCACATTTCCTGATCTGAAAAGGGAGAACGATGGTAGCTAATATAACCCTCCTATGAGACCATTGTGAAGAGCAAGGGAAATAATTAACGTAAAATGGCTTCGAAAATTCTAAAGCAGAGTTGGCAAACTCAAACATCTACAGGGGCCAACAGACCACACAATGGTGTAACAATGGTGTAACAGGCTTAGTGTAACAATGAAGGCAGGGTAACCTACGATTGGGCTAGAGAACATGGACCATGATTGAAGCCATTCAAATGGCTTTATTTTATAAAGTGCACTAGTGAAAAGAAGGCAGTCTGAGTATCACTGGGTCTGACGCCAACTCAAAAGGTTACTATAGATGTAAGATGTCATTGACTTATAAAATGCTCATTTCCTAAAATAAAAGAAAAAGAACTTAACATCTAATATCCTTATGTGGCAGCAGAAGGAGTTTAGGTTAATATTAGAGAAAACTTACTAAATAATTCAAAATTATATTATCCATTTAACCAACATTGTCAGAGTCCCCACATGTCTGTGCTGGCAGAAAGCCCTCTGTTTTGCTCTCAAGTCCCCTCCTGCACCATCCTCAACTGCCTGAGACCCCTAAGAGATACCCTACGTGGGTCACAGGGTAGGAGATAAAGAGAAGCCCGCTATCAGGCATGAGAGTGGAAGGAGAGGAGAAAGAGAGCTGAATTTTGTAGAAAACATCCCAAATAAATTGTTTGGGAAAAAAACTATTTCTTAAATATAATTTTTTTTTAATTTTCAAAAGGAAAAAGTGGGAGTAAATAGGAACTGCTGCTTTGTTGGGTCTTCACTGTATTTTGGTTGCTGCCCCATGTTATTGTTGAACACAAGTCCTGCACAGTCTGGTCACCCTTTATCCACTGGCGGTTCTGCCATGTGCTGGCTGGCTCCACACCCACTGAAGATCACAGTAAAACTGATATTACATCCTTGGCAGACAGGTTGTATTGGCCTTGGTTTTCACTGATAAGCTCAGCTACTTTTCTCCCCATGTACAATTCCATGTTGGAAGCACCTGAGAAAGAACTGGCTGAAACAAAAATATAATGAATGAGAATAAAAAGGGTTTATATTTAAGGAAGAACACATTTGGAGAAGAAAAAGACAGGAGCTATGGACTGAATATTTGTATCTACCCACAATTCGTATGTGAAAAATCCAGTTCCCATTGTGATGGTATTAGTGGTGGAGACTTTGGGGTTTAATTAGGTCATGAAAGTGGATCCTCATGAATGAGATTAGTGTCCTTCTAAAAAAACTCCAGAAAGCTTTCTTGCCCCTTCAGCCATGTGAGGACATAGTGAGAAGATGACCATCTGTAAATCAGGAAGTTAGTTCTCACCAAACACCTCATCAGCTGGCTCTTTGATCGGATTTCTTAGCTTCCAGAACAGTGAGAAATACATTTCTGTTTTTGATAAGCCACCCATTCTATGGTATTCTGTTATAGCAGCCCAGACAAACTAAGACAACAGGGAAGAAGAGACCTCAGAGGAAATAATTACTATTTAGCTTAAATGTTAGTTACTTTTGGGACTAGAAAAATTAAAGCAGAAACCAATAATCAAAGATATAATGGAAGAAAAGTTTTCTTGGCTAAACATAAATATGGGCATATAAATTGAAAACATGTACAGTATTCTATACAAAAAAAGATTCATATCCATAAACTCTTACAATATTTAAAATAAACTTTTGTTTTTTAAATAAGAAAAATATTACATAGTTGAAATTCAAAACGCACAAAAGTATTTATGGAAGAAAGTCTTTATCTCATCTGTCTCTTCACTTTTTATATAAATTGATAACATTCTACACATACTTTTTTCTACTTTTCTTTTTAACTTAGTAGTCTATATTAAAGAATACTTCGCTGGGCATGGTGGCTCATGCCTGCAATCCCAGCACTTTGGGAGGTAGAAGTGAGAAGATTGCTTGAGCCCAGAGGCTTGATACCAGCTGGGACAAATTGGTGAGACCTCACCTCTACAATAAATAAAAAAATTAGCTGGGTGTGGTGGCAAACACCTGTGGTTCCAGCTACCTGGAAATCTGAGGCACAAGGATCTCCTGAGTCCAACAGGTGGAGGTTGTAGTGGCCATGAGTGCGCCACTGCACTTTCAACTACATTAAATATGAGGAATTTAAAGTAGCAAAACTCATGAAAGCAGAGGTTAGAATGGTGGTTATCAGAGCTGGGGAGAGGGAAAATGGAAAGGTATTAGTCAAAGGGTATGAAGTTTCAGTTATACCAGATGAATAAGTCCTAGAGATCTACCGTATAGCATAGAGCCCACAGTTCACTATATCGTATACTTAAAAATTTGCTGAGAAGGTAGATATTATGTTAAGTGTCTTTATCACACACAGAAAATAATAAATAAAGAAGGTGAGAGGAAAGTTTTGAAGACGATGGATATGTTTCTGAAATGGATTGTGGTGATGAATTGCTGGATGTATACTTTTCTGCAAAGTCAAGTTGTAAACATCAAATATGAATAGTTTTTAAATGTCAATCATACCTCAACAGAGTGGTTTAAAAAATAGTATTCCATGTCTCTTAATTACTGAATCTCCTCTTCTTTTTTTCAATCACATATAATAGGCCTTTATCTTTCCTAAAAAACAACTCAGCCAGCTCAAAGTCAATAAACTTTATCCAAATACTCAAAACTTTCAAAGAGGTGTTGAGTACTTCTTAATTGTGAGCAGAAAATCAATGATTACCACACACACTGAAGGAATCTTTCCGACATAAAAAAAAAAAAAGGCGGCCGGGCTCGGTGGCTCCGCCTGTAATCCCACGCCTTGGGAGGCTGAGGTGAGTGGATTGCCTGAGCCCGTGGGTTCGAGACCCGCCTGGGCAACTTGGCGAGTCCTCATCTCTACAATAAATCAAAAAATCAGCCGGGCATGGTAGCGCATGCCTGTAATTCCGGCTGCTTGGAAGGCTGTGGTGGATGGAGCGCCAGTGCCCTGTTGGTTGTGGCGGCTGTGGCGGGGGGCAGCCACTGAACTCCTGTCTGGGAAAAATAGTTATACTCAAACTAAAAAAAAAAAAAAAAAAAAAGAAAGATATTATACGCCGGGCTCGGTGGCTCAGCCTGTAATCCCGCGCCTTTGGGAGGCTGAGGTGAGTGGATTGCCTGAGCCCGAGGGTTCGAGACCCGCCTGGGCAAGCG
>CAUYQG010186743.1:0-22726 GCA_963574415.1 Tarsius wallacei
TCCCGGCCACCGCAGCCTCGACCTGCTGGGCTCCAGCGATCCTTCCGCCTCAGCCTTCCAAGTAGCTGGAACTACAGGCGCGCGCTACCACACCCGGCTAATTTTTGATTTATTGTAGAGATGAGGTCTCGCCAAGTTGCCTAGGCAGGTCTCGAACCCGCGGGCTCAGGCAATCCACTCACCTCAGCCTCCCAAAGGCGCGGGATTACAGGCTGAGCCACTGAGCCCGGCTTCTATTATCTTATAGAAGGAAGGAATTACTATTTTAAAAGTGGCTTACAGAGCTTTATACCTAAGGGATTAAAATGTTTGATTAAAAAATGTCAAGACATCACTGGGTTCTTAGAATCTCAATTTGGGAGAAAAAAAATTTATACTTCATTCTTATTACTTTTATAAGATTGGTAAATCCAGCATAATTGGTATAATATCTCTGACAAACTTATTCTGAAACACTCTTGTTCTGTTTCCTGCCATTCCACAAATGGAAAACAATAAGCATATATTACTCAAACAGCAGAGAAGGATAATAAATGAGAAGACATTACCTTTCGATACTTCACAAAATAGGCATTGATGGGCAGTCCACCATCCTTGCCCGCCCTCCATACCAGGTTGTATGTATCTGGCGTGTGAGTCTGTGGGGGGCTCAGTATGATGGGGGCATCAGGAACAGAGGTGCCACTAGTATTTTTCTCTGATAATGATTCTGCTGCACTGTAATGTACCTTCCTTGGAAATGAGCTCAATAATCCAGTTTCTGAACCATCTCTTTTATCTCTTTCATCATTCTGAGTAGCATCAGAAGATGTGACTGCTTCTGCTCTTGTATTTGTTTCAAAAGGAACTGCAGAGAAAGAGAGAGATATGAGAGAGAGAGAGAGAGAGAGAGAGAGAGAAAGAGAAGATAGCTTAAAGAAAGAAACTCATTATTTCAGTGTCTTACCCACAGTGATATTGTTAGCAAAATCTGAGTCCTTGAAGTTAAAACAGGTAACATTTTCATTTATGATACATGGAAACATTTAACCTCTAGTAGCAATCTCTTGCTTATGGGAGAGTACATGCATTATTTGAAAACCAATTACACGATGTAATAGCTTAGTGGTTTAAAAGTTTTTCTTTTTGCCTTGCTCTCTATTAGTATTCCCTCTTTTGCATTAACAATTTGCTAGCTTAACCTTAGAAGATTTTAAGCTGAAGACTATGAGGCATCAATTCCAGTAGTAAATGAAACATAATGAGCAACACATTCCACTGAGAACAGGGTGATACAGATAGTGAGGAAATGGTAAAGAGTCAAGCTCCTAACTACTGTGTAGCTAGTCTCCAAAAAAAAAAACCTCCCAGTATTCACACTCTTGGGCAGTCTCTTTCCACAGTGAACCTAGGCTTAAGCCTTAAAAAGACCTGGCACGTCTACTCTCACTTGCACTCTTGTGATCTAGCTATTACCTACAGATGTCCAAGCTAGCCACATGTAGGGATTACACAGATAGAGATGGGAGTGGAATCCAGCCCCCACAAAGGTGCCACACTTGTGAGTGAAGCTACTTTGGCTGTTCCAGACCCAGGTGCTATCTGATTACAACTGTATTAAGAGACTCCAAGTAAGGCCATCTGAAGAACTGCCCAACTACATCTAGTTAACTCCTAGAATCATGAGCGATAATAAAGGTGCTGTCGCTTTAAGTCGCCAGTCTTTGTATAGTCAGTTATACAGCAACAGGTATCCCACCCAACAGACACCCACCCCATACCCAGAAAACAATCTACCTCAAAGAAGAGGGAAGAAATGAAATCCTGGACAGATAAGGGGAAAATGTACTTATTTCCAAGTCCTACAATTCCTTCAATTCCATTGAAGGTTGGCTTAAGAAATTGCCAATCTAAAGATAGATAAAACAAGCATACAGCCTTAATACTTGCTACTAACAGCATATATAACATACCAAAGAGGGTAAAAAATAATTTATTTGCACTGAAAAAATAGGTCGCATATATGCACTGAAAAATGAGGTTGCATATCTAATACAAACATTGTACTAGATATTTAATAAACAAAATCTCATTTAATTCTCAAAACAACATTCGTAGGTAGAAAGTAATACTCCCACTTTACAGATGAAGAAATTAGGGCTCTGAGACACTAATGACAACAGCTGTCAGAAGAATGCTAGTGGTACTGCTGTGAAAAAAATGAGAACGCAATTTATGAAAACAAATATACTGCCAGTACAATAAAACCTGAAGACAGATAGCTTGGTTCTTCTAAAGTGCTATTCATATTGGCAACAGAAAATTCTACTATTTTTCACTCGTCTGTGGAGAAAGAGTATAAAGGAAACAATATTATAGTTTCTTTTCCACAATGAAGTCAGATTCTTGGTTTTTAAAAAAAAGGTGGGTGTGTTTTTAGGAGAACTACTGCATTTTAGTAGAAAACCAACAAAAAAACAGGACTAACAGTGTAAGGTCAGTTCTCTGTTGGTTTAAAAAAGAAAAAGGGTGTCCCAGAAGCACCCTGCATCAACGAAAACAAGAAGCTAGTGAGGAAATAATGTAGAAGAAAACTAATTAAGTTCACTGAGACAACTTCAAAATATTGCTCCTGGAACAGCAATGTTTATGTAGTGAGTCAGACTGTGGACTGATGTTCAGGGTGTGATCTGGTGCCTGCAAATGCAGAGAAATGGACTCTAGCAAGTGGAGGTAATTATCTGTGGCTTAGGGTAATGGAGAAGGTCCTTTTTATCATTAGTAATTCTGTGGAACCTCTGGGCAGTTTACCACTAGGAAGTGGTGTTTGGCTATATGAGAGTTTAAACACCACATGCCTCAGTTTATAAAGAGGCATGAGAACAATTTTATGCTGCAGCCTGTACTCTGTATAAGTATGAAAATTCCATTTCTGCACTATTTAAGATGCAAAGAGATCTTTCCACAACTTGTATTACAAGGGGGATTCAATTAACTTTCCTCTACTATTCCAATAAATATAATCTTGGAACTGGTGAGATACTAGATAAAATGTAAAAGACCTTAACAGTAGTACTTTGCAGTGTTTTCAGGCCAGACACAGTAGTTCATGCTTGTAATAATCTCAACATTTTGGGAGGCCCAGGCAGTAGGATCACTTGAGCCCAGGAGTTCAAGACCAGCATGGGCAACATAGCAAGACCTCATCTCTACAAAAAAAAAAAATCTAAAATTATCCAGGTGTGGTGGTGTGTGCTTGTAGTCCCAGCTAATAGGGAGGTTGAGGCAGGAGGATCACCTGAGCCCAAGAGGTAGAGACTGCAGTGAGCCATGATCATGCTATGTGCTGCACACCAGCCTGGGTGACAGTGAGACCCTGATTTTTTTTTTAAGTGTTTTCAAATACATTATCTCAATTTATCTTCAGGTCAACACTGTGAAATGGGTAGAATAAATATTTAGCATTTTCAAGGTATGTTTTTTGAATTGAAAAAGAAATTGAGAAAACTGTGGCAATATAAATGAATTTAATAACTCTGAGTGAAAACTAAATAGGGAGAATAACCAGATCTGTCAAAGATGCTCTCACTGTGACCACTCTTGTCAGCAAACTCTGCTCCCAAATTATTTAAGAAGCCCAGGCCAACTCCCATTATAGTACTGAAGAATTACACTCACTCTACAAATATCTGTACATCCTGGACCTCAAAAATTCAAGGTCTCTGGAAAGAATAAAAGGGAAGAGACAGTCAGCTCTCTCTGACATGCTTAGTCTCCTCTTCACAGTAAATGACAGTTGGTATACTAGATTTTAATAAGGTTCAAAATCCTGTGCAAATAAGTGGGTTGTTATGTTTTAATAAACCCAGTTGAATGTTTTTTGTTTTTTTTAGTTGCAGTCTCTGTTGCCCAGGATGGAGTACAGTGGCACCATCACAGCTCACTGCAGCCTCAACCTCCTGGGCTCAGGTAATCCTTCCACATCAGCCTCCACAGTGGCTGGGACTACAAGTATGTGCCACCACACCTGGCTAGTTTATTTTATTTAATTTTTTTGTAGAGATGGGATCTCCCTATGTTGCCCAAGCTGGTCTTGAAATTCTGGGCTCAAGCAATCCTCCCACCTTGGCCTCCCAAAGTACTGGGATTATTAGTGTAAGCCACTGTGCCCAGCAAGGATCTTAATAATTACCACAGAATATGTAAAAGAGTCAAGGCAGGACCTCTTAGGTAGGTATAGTTGGTGGAGTTACTATACATAAAGATGGTATTTATGAAGACATAAAATCCTGAAGCATCAGAGAATCTTAATGATCTTCTAAACAAGGCTGGGTGCAGTGACTCATGCCTATAATCCCAGCCCTTTGGGAGGCTGAGGTGAGAGGGTTGGCTGAGCCACAGGTTTGAGACCAGCCTGGGCAACTAGGAAGAAAAAAAAAAGATCTTCTAAACAAGTTAGCTTATGTAATTTCTATGGGCTTAAGATTTCTCATATTTAATGTGAGGAAGTTAGACAAAATATCTAGTTCCATCAGCTATGACTATGACATCTGTCTCCCTAAACCCAGTATTTACATAATATAATCACTTCAGCTAAATTCTACTCCAGGAGCTGCTGCAACTACATCTATTATGCAACTAACAATTTTTAGCAGAGCCACTCTTATGTTTGCCCCAAAGAAAATATATAAATGCGTACACATATTCACATATGCCTATTCATGCAAGCATATACATATTCATACATGTATATATTCTTTTTTTTTTTTTTTGAGTTGGAATCTCACTCTGTCGCCTAGGCTGGAGTGCAGTGGCATGCTCACGGACACCCCAGCATTGACCTACTGGGCTCAGGTGATCCTTCCACCTCAGCCTTCCAAGTAGCCAGAACTACAGGTGCACACTACCACACCCAGCTAATTTCTTTTTTTTTTTTAATTGTAGAGATGAGGTCTCACCACATTGCCCAGGCTGTTCTTGAACCCATGGGCTCAGGCAATCCTCTCACCTCAGTCTCCCAAAGTGCTGGGACTATAGGCTTGAACCATCACGCCTGACTAAAATAACATCTTTCTAATCACTTTATCCCCTACTATAAAAGGAAATGATTCAACTGAGAAAAAAATAATACTAGCAACTCACCAACTGTGAGAGATGCTTCTGACCGTGTGGTGCCATGTTCATTTGTAGCTTCACAGATATATTTCCCAGCATGTTCCTGAGTAACAGCCTGAATGTAGAGAGAACTTGAGCCAGCTCGGGACATGATGAAGTAGACAGGCTCAAGATCAAAGCCTCCGGGTCTTACTAAGTGTGATTTTCGGGATTTAGACCTAAGGACTTGAGATGGATGGCTGGTTATCAATCCATGGCTGTCATACCAACGAATGACTGGAACTGGCAGTCCAGTGGCATTGCAGGACAGAGTGACAAAGTCTCCATCTACCACCTTTGCACTTGCTGGCGCCGTAATTATAACTGGCTTGAATCCATTGTCTATTTAAAAAGTAATTCACATACAAAAATTTAAGAACATTATAGTACCTACAATGCAAAATAATTTCATCTAATTATAGTAATAATTAGAACAAAGATACCGCCCTGCTTGTTAGTTCCCATCTCAATTTTCACCAAATAAAACTATTAATAAAAAGTAGAACTTTTTATAGTTGTGGGCTCCTAGACATTTCTGACATAGATTTCCTGTCCTTCAGAAAGGAAGAAATGTGTATCAAGAAATCTTTGGGCTGGGCTTGGTGGCTCAGTCTATAATCCCAGCACTTTGGGAGGCCAAGGCAACTGGATTGCCTGAGCCCGCAGGTTCAAGACCCACCTGGGCAACTTGGCAAGACCTTGTCTCTACAACAAATCAAAAATTAGCTGGGCGAAGTAGCACACACCTATAGTTCCAGCTACTTGGAAGGCTGAGGCAGAAGGATCGCCGGAGGCCAGCAGGTCGAGGCTGCCACTGCACTCCAGTCTGGGCGACAGAGTGAGACTCCAACTCAAAAAAAAAAAATCTTTGGAGAGTTTTTTAGGTGTACTAGACATATCTGACCCCTGGAAATACAGAATATATGAAGCTGAAACCTCAGACCTTGAACAGAAAAAAAGGTATAAAGAAGTATAAAACTAGGTAATATTTCTTCAAGAAAATGGTCAAATTTGGGGGTGGAGTCTGGTAGGAATCTGATTATAAAAAACCTGAGAGAAAGAAACCAGTTCTAAATAAAAGGTGATACATATATTTCTCTCCATAGACATGAACAACATTTTTGTTTCTGAATTAAAGTAGCATCAGTTTTTCGAGTCCTGGTAGTGTCCGGAGGTATTTTTAAGTGAGCCTACAATGGAATATTGATCAACGCAGATGACATTTTCTCCAGCATGACTTTTTTTTTCTAGTCCTACTTCCCATGTCTGACAAAATCAACAACTGATAGACTTCTGGATTTCTGCCAAGCTACTGAGCGTAAAATGCTATCTCACTGGTAAGAACGTGTATTTTTCTGAGTACTAATGAGGTTGAACATCTTTTCATGTGCTTATGTGACATGCAGATTTTTCTTCCTCTGTGAAATGCCTTTTGTCAGTTTTTCTATTGAATCATTTATCTTTTTTGTAATGGTTCAGAGTTCTTTGTGTATAGTAAATACTGTTCTTTTCGTTCAATATGTATGATACTAATATCTCCTCCTACTTTATTGTCTTTTCAGTTTTTAACAGTATCTTTCAACAATGAAGATGTTTTTATTTCAATGTGGTCATATTTTTAATTAGTCTTTTTAAATGTCTTATTAAAATGTTTTACCCACAGATCATATATTCTTCAACATTTTCTTCAACATTTTTTCCATTTTGTCTTTCATATTCAGGTCTTTAATCACTGAGAATGTATCTTTGTATACAATGTTAGAGTTTAATTTCATTTTTTTTCTCCATTTTGATAACCAAGTATCCCACATCAAAATTTGAAACAGGTATCCAGAAGAGAAGTAAAAAGACATTAAAAATACTGAATTAGACAAAGGCAGGGTATGAGACTGAAGAAAGGAGTAAAATAATTTTGTTGGGGTAACAAAATAATTTTTAAAAACAGGAATGTCTCATATTTCATGTGAAATTGTACTACTATGCTGCAGTATTTTCTCCAAACCCCAGATATTTAATAAAGTGGAATTTCATTTAAAAAAAGAAAGAAAGAAACAGGCCACTGGTGACCTGCAACGCCAGCTCAGTCAAGTCCTTATGTGCAAATGTCTTTGTGACAGTCTATATTTTGTTCCAAGACTCTATTTATTCCTACACCGATACAATACTTTCTTAATTACTATAGATATTTTATACATTTAAGATAAGTTTCTCATGTTCTTTTTCTTCCTTTAGAGTGTCTTGGCTATTCTTGGGCCTCTGATCATTCACATAAATTTTAGAATCAATGTGTCAAGGTTCTCAAAATGTTATGATGGATTTTTAACTGGAATGACATAAATCTATAGAAAATCTTTGGAAACACTAAACTGTATGATACTGAATGCTGATATCTATGAACTTATATCTTCCTATGCAACTGGGTCCATTGTCACAGTTGCTAATAGAAAAAGGTGATTTTTAAATCACCAATGGCTGTGTGTTGCTGGTATATAGCAAGGCAACTGATTCTTGTTCATTGGTCTTTATCCAGGCCCCTTGCTAAATGTTCTTATTATTTTAATAATATATATAATAGTAATAATAACCAGCAAACTATTTGGGACATTCTATGTTTACAATCATATCAGTTATAAATTAATAATAATTATGGTTCTTTCTTATTTATTTCCACATCTTTCTGCACTATTAGGATCTCTAGTATAATGATAACTAGAAGGGATTTTAAAGGGAATAATTCTCACATTTTACCATTAAAAGTCATGTTTCCTGTAAGTTCTTGTTAGATGCTCTTTATCAAGTTAAGAAAGCTCCTTTCTATTTCTATCTTTATTTTATCTTTTGAGTCAAGATCTTACTCTGTCATCCAGGCTAGAGTGCAGTGACTTGATCATGGCTTACCACAGCCTTGACCTCCTGGGTTCAGGTGATACCTTAGCCTCAGCCCCCTGAGTGGCTGGGACTACATGAACATGCTACGCACAGCTAAGACTGCAGAAGAGACAAGGTCTCACTATGTTGCCTAGGCTAGTCTCAAATCCCTGGGCTCAAGCGATCCTCCTGCCTCAGTCTCCCAAAGTGCTGGGATTACAAGGATGAGTCACTGTACCTGGATTATTTCTGTTTTTCTAAAAGTATCTCACATGGATACTGAATTATGTCCAATTATTTCCTGCCTCTAGTGAGATAAGCATATTGTTTTTCTCCTTTAAATAAATAAGGTGAATGACGCTTTAAATTTTCTGATGGATTCCCAGGATAACTGCTTGGTCAAGAAGTATTTTCTTTTTTATACACTCCTGGCTTGCTCATTTTTATTTAGGATTTTTATACCTATGTTCATAAATGAGAATGGTCTTTGGTTTCCCTTTCTTGTACTATCCTTTTGTAAGTTTAGAGTCAAGACCAAAGAATTTCCATCTTTTCCTTTTTTCTGGAAGAGTGTATGTAATATTTGGAATGGTCTTTTACTTGGAAGTTTGGTAGAACATCCATAAAACCATCTGGCCTGGCGTTTTCGTTGTGGGAAGATTTTTAATTCCTAACTAAATTTCTTTCATAGGGGTAGGACTACTCAGGCTTTTTATTTATTTTAATTTAGCATTCCTAAGTTATAATTCCCTCAGATTTTGTCCATTTCTGTCTACATTTGCAAATTATTGTCATAAACTTTATAATAATTTTATTATTTTTAGGTTCTATAAGACTTGTACTTATGGTCCCCTTTTTATTCCTAATACTGTTTATTTTTACCTGCTTTCTTTTCTCTTGATCAAAGTTGCCAAAGATTTGTCCATTTTATTCATATCAAAGACAACTAATTTCTCTAATATATAAAGAACTCTCGTAAATCGATAAGAAAAAAGACCAACAAGCTAATTTTCATAATAAGCATAAGACAATGAACAGGAATGCAAATTCCTGTGTATACACAGGAATGCAAATTCAAATGGCGTAAAAACATATAAAAAGATGTCCAACTTCACTAACAATAAAAGAAATACAAATTTAAAAGTTTTTTAACCAATCCAATTGGCAAAGATAAAAAAACTGACAATACTGCATGTTGGTGAGGGTATGAGGAAACAGACAGGGCTATATACATTGCAGGTGAGTATAATCTGGTAACAAACATAGAGAGAAATTCAGCAATATCTATCAAAATTACCAAACATATAAGGTTTTATTCTGCAAGTCCATTTCCAGAAATTTCTTTTACTGATTCTCACACATGTGCAGAATATTCTTTATAGATGAGCATTCATCATAGAACTATTTGTAATAGCAAAAGATTAAAAACAGCCATCAATAAGGTACTAGTCCAATTGTTACAACTATACAATGGAACTCACAGACATTTTTAAAAAGGAATGAAATACTCTTTTATGTACCACATTGGAAGAGATCCAAGATATATGTCAAGTAAAAAATTTAACATAAGAGTGCTACCACCATTTATGGAAAACTGCAGATATTCACATATGGAAACATAACAACCACAAATAGCCAAAACAATCCTCAGCTAAAGAAACAAAGTGGAAGGTATCACACTTCCAGACTTTAAACTTTATTATAAGACTACAATAATCAAAACAGCCTGGTATTGGTACAAGAACAGGCATATAGACCAATGGAACAGGACAGAGATTCCAAGCAAAATCTCAATTTCTCAACCAACTAACTCATTTTCGACAGTCTCCACCAACCACCACTGGGGAGAAGAGAACCTGTTCAGTATGGTGCTGGGAAAACTGGGTAACCACATGAAGAAGATTAAAACAGGACCCCTACCATCACCATACACAAAAATCAACTCCAAATGGATCAAAGACCCTAATGTAAAACCTCAAACTATAAGAATCTTAGAAAACGCAGAGGACACTCTTATAGAAATAGGAATTCTTGATCAAAATCCCAAAAGCCCATGCTGTAAGAGATAAGATAGACAAGCGGGACCTCATTAAACTGAAAAGTTTCTGCAAAGCAAAAGAAATCATCAAGAGAGTGGGAAGGTAGCCCACAGAATGGGGGAAAATATTGTTTATCTGACAAAGTCCTAACATCTAGGATCTACAAGGAACTCAAATGTGTTGAAAGGAAAAAAAAAACAGCCCCATCAAAAAGTGGCAAAAGATGAATAGATGCTTCTCAAAAGAAGACATAAGAGCAGCTAACAGATGCATGAAAAAATGCTCAGCCTCACTAATCATCAAAGAAATGCAAATCAAAACTACACTGAGATACCACCTAACTCCAGTCAGGATGGCCATCATCAATAACTCAAAAAACAATAGATGCTGGAGAGGATGTGGGCAAAAGAAACACTTCTACACTGTTGGTGGGAGTGTAAACTAGTACAACCTCTGTGGAAAACAGTGTGAGATTTCTGGAAGATCTAAAAATTGACCTTCCATATGTATGACCCAGCAATCCCCTTTCTAGGAATATACCCAGAGGAACTCAAATCATTCTACAAAAAGACAACTCCATCTGCATGTTTATCGCAGCACTATTCACAATAGCAAAAACATGGAACCAACCGTGCCGTCCATCAAAAGTGGACTGGATTTAAAAAGTGTGGCACATATATATGATGGAATATTATGCAGTCATAAAGAATGACAAAATTACGGACTTCACAGCAACTTGGGAGGTTTTAGAGTCTATCATACTCAGTGATCTATCACAGAAACAAAGAACTGAGCACCGCATGCTCCCACTCCTAAGCAGACCCTGAACATTTATCATAATAGCAGAAAGAGACTGGCAGCAGTAGGAGAGGGGCAGAAAACTTCAATAAGGTACCTGGTCCCACACCAGACAAAGTGGGGATCAAAGGGAGCCCCAAACCTTACCTACTCGATGACCACTTATGCACTAATCCTGATCCTGGATTGTACCCCACATCTTTAAGATAAAAAGTAAAATTTAAAAAAACAACAGTTATTGTTCAAAATGGACACACACACATACTTGTGTTGCATGTAACTGCTTGCATATGAACATACAAGGATGTTCAAGAAACTGATACAACTATTTAGTTATTAAGAGGGGGACTTACTGGCTGGGGAACAAGAATGAGAGAGACTTTAAACTTTGTAGTATCGGTTGAAAACATTTTTTGAAAAAAAAATTTTTTTTTTTTGAGAAAGTAGGATTTATTGAGAGGACAGAAAAGCTTCCACAGTGGGAGGGGACCCGAGGGGGTTGCCCCCCACAAAATTTTTTAATGAGCTTGATTAAATATGGTTGCTTCTTCATAGAAATGCCTATCTGCCACTAGCAAAGAACATGGAAAATGAACATGGTTCTTGGATGGTGATATGGTTATGTTTTCTTAGTAAAAAGAAAATTTTTAACCACAACAAAAGCCTGTAAAGTAAAATTTTCTATGATTACCATGACCTAAAAGCCTACCTTTTTCAATTTCAAGTCTCGCAGTAGACTGCATAAATCCAATTCCATTATCTGCTAAACACTGATATAACCCACTATCTTCCATGGTAACCCCACTGATTTTCAGTTCATTTCCTACAGTCAGATGTCGTGGGGAAGGATGAACAGGCTGTGCATTATGAAACCAGGTACGGTTGGGGGCTGGGTTCCCACGAACATCACAGGTAAAGTGTGCTGTGGCACCCAGAGACACCATCTGATCCTGCAGTCCTTTAGAAATGGAAGCACGTTCTGAAAATAAAAATACAAATTAAATTCTAGCCCTCAAGATGTACTTTTTAAATTATCACAAAAGTCATATAAATTCTTCTATCCACCAATACCTAGTCAAAACCAAGTTGTATTGTTTATTCACATTCTTCTGTCTGCTGTGGTTATCCAAAAAAAAACAAAAAAAAATAGAAATGTATTTAAACTTTCCACTAATAGGATAAACCATGTTACTAATAAGTTATACTCCTTTATAGATTGCTCCATCCATTTAACTCCCCCAGCACACATGAATACACACATATACCATACACACAAATAGTTTCTAATCTTGGGCTTCTCTTAGCATTTATTTCAGGTGATTAATTTGAAATAAAGTGAGAGTCTCCCTAGATTTCACACTAAACAAGAGCAAAAACAGCAGACTGTTTCCACAGAGGTTAAACTATTTTTATGATCAAATCTACTTTGAGGTCAGATGTATAATAGGCAAAAACAAATAAAGCAACTTCCTTTAGGATCCATAAAGTCAATTTTTACACAGAAAAAGTAAATCACGTATTGACATCTGAGGACTATACCTAATTAAATGATTATGTATATTAATCCAGACCTGATTATCACTTAATTTTAAGGTTCACTTGCCATACACATGTTAACTTCAGTTTTGCTAACCCACATCAGGACGTCATTGTAAATAAACCCAAGTAGAAGGCTTACAAAAATTATATTTACTTTGAAATAACTTCCTGCCCATATTTTTTTTTCTGGTTTTCATGAAAATCTGTTTGGATAAAAGAAAACATTTTCTGCTGCTACACATAACAGTGAGGCAGGTAGCTGGTTGAAAAGAAAGGAACTGCTTTGAAATAACAAGTATATACAGTAATGTAGGTAGAAATAATACAGATTTTTATGAGCCAGACATAGGTGAAAGCATCCTAAAAGGGAGAAATAAATTAAATAGATTGATTTATTCTGAGACATTCTTTTCTTTTCTTTTCTTTTCTTTTGAGTTGGAGTCTCACTCTGTCACTCAGACTGGAGTGCAGTGGCACGCTCCCGGCCACCGCAGCCTCGACCTGCTGGGCTCCGGCAATCCTTCTGCCTCAGCCTCCCAAGTAACTGGAAATACAGGCGCTACCATGCCCGGCTAATTTTTGATTTATTGTAGAGATGAGGTCTTGCCAAGTTGCCCAGGTCTCGAACCTGCGGGCTCAGGCAATCCACTCACCTCGGCCTCCCAAAGCGCTGGGATTACAGGCTGAGCCACCGAGCCCGGTTGAGACATTTTCTAATCAGTACTCTGTCTTAGTTACTACTACTGGACAATACACACAGGTAAAGCCCACAATCTTTCATTCTACTGATTCTGTTTTCTTTCCTCCATGTTACGTCATGCAGAAGGCAGAACAAGCTCTGCACTACAAAACTAGGTTGGAATGAGGTTCCCAAGAACATTCCATGTGAAATGTTCTATGCCACCCAGAAATACAGCCTAACTCAACAGTCCTTTAGAAGAACAAAGCATGGGCCTCGGTAGCTCAGCCTGTAATCCAAGCACTTTGGGAGGCCAAGGTGAGTAGACTGCCTGAGCCCATGAGTTCGAGACCCGCCTGGGCAACTTGGTGAGACCTCATCTCTACAATAAATAAAAAAATTAGCCGGGTGTGGTAGCACGCGCCTGTAGTTCCAGCTACTTGGAAGGCTGTGTGGAAGGATCACTGGAGCCTAGCAGGTCGAGGCGGCAGTGGCCGGAAGCGCCCACTGCACTCCAGTCTGGGTGACAGAGTGAGACTCCAACTCAAAAAAAAAAAAAAAAAAAAGTTATAGGATACCCAGTTGGTGTCCTCTGGAAAACTAATTGTTGTAAGAAAACCTCTCATTTGGTCACAGGAGTGTGCTGTGTTGAGCTTGAGAGTTTGAAACATTTCAGCTTGGTTTTTCCTATCTCATATAAGCTCTGAACATAGAAACAAAATGAAAGAGACAGCGAGAGTCCATAAACCCTAATATCTCTGCAATTCTAAAAGCAACCATGAATCAATTTTCCCCCGAACTCTAAAGCAGTGCGTTTGAGGGTGAGCAAATTAAAACGCAGATGGTCATCCTTGTCCCCCAGCCTGGAGGTAATATCTTTCAATATGGAATTATTATAAGTACTCCAGTTCTATTGCAGTCGTTTCTAGCAATTAGGTAACAGGTAGCTACAATTAGAAAATATCCTTTACCAAGATCCTAAACTTGAATTCATTAGCTCATCCCAATCATTTATAAAGCCTTAAATAACAAAACAAAAAAACCCCCCAACTTACCTTTTTCCTTAATCGAGCAGCATTTACCAATTCGCCATTATGTGCCACTGCGATCTTCCCGTGAAGTGTTTCGACAACAAAGGGCTGACAATTTTCTAATTCACAGTTTCCTGTAGTGGCATACCTCGTGTGTCCAATTCCAAGATTTGAGACATATAACTTCTTCAAATTGTCCTCAGTAAAGACGTGATTTACAAGACCTAGTCCCTTGAAAAGTCAGTAAAAGGACATCTTAGAAAAAACCAGAGACTATTTCTGCTAGTAAGTAGTAAAAGTCTCTCTGCTCATGTCATCCAAACTAGAAATGCAGTTTACTTAATTTCTCTGTGCTTCAGAATTCAAACTAAAACACGGGAACAAACAAAAAACAAAAACAAAAAGACCCACAATTTAACCTAATTGTAAGAACTGTGAGGCACTTACTCTCTTTTTTTTTCAGACCCAAGCAGATGTAGAAGCACTTAAAAAAAATTAGTCCGGGCTCAGTGGCTCAGCCTGTAATCCCAGTACTGTGGGAGGCTGAGGCGAGTGGATTGTCTGTGTCTGTGGGTTCGAGACCAGCCCGGGCAACTTGGTGAGACCTCTCTCTACAATCAATCAAAAATTTGCTGGGCATGGTAGCACGTGCCTGTAGTTCTGGCTACTTGGTGGAAGGATTGCTGGGGCCCGGCAGCTTGACGTTGGGGTGGCCATGAGTGTGCCACTGCACTCCAGCCTGGGCGATGGAGTGAGACTCCAACTCAAAAATAAAATTATCATCCAGGTATGGTGGCTCATGCCTGTAATCTCAGTACTTTGGGAGGTGGAGGCGAAATGATTGCCTGAGCCCAGGGGTTTGAGACCAGCCTAAATAACTTGGTGAGACCCCGTCTATACAATAAGTAAAAAAAAAATTAGTCGGGCGTGTTGGTGCATACCTATGGTTCCAACTACTTGGAAGGCTGAGGTGGAAGGGTCACCTGAGCCCAGAAGGTCGAGGCTAGTGGCTGTGAGCATGCCACTGCACTTCTGTCTGGGCGTCAGAATATGACTCTGACCCAAAAATAAAAATAAAAAATTTTGAGGTGAAATTCATAATGCTGGACGCGGTGGATCAAGCCTGTAATCCCAGCACTTGGGGAGGCTGAGGCAAGAAGATTGCCTGAGTCCAGGAGTTTGAGACAAGCCTGGGCAACATGGCGAGATCTACCTCGACTCTACAATAAATCAAAAAAATTAGCTGGGCTTGGTGGTGGTTTCCAGCTACTTGGAAGGCTGAGGCGGAAGGATCGCATGAGCCCAGCAGGTCGAGACTGTGGTGGCTGTGACCATGCCCCTGCACTCCAGCCTAGGCAACAGATTGAGACCCTGACTCAAAAATAAAAGAAAAGAAATTCATGTAACATAAAATTAACTATTTTAACCTTCTGTACTCGGAAACATCTCACAGATCACCTACCAGCAACTTGACCGCACTTTACCAAATAGTGAAAAATGAATATTAAATAGCATAGTGTTGGAACCAGTCATTTAACTGCAATGGTATTTGGCATGTAATGGAATTTTGGACACTGAGGAACTTATTTGTAACAAAAAAATCAAAATTGCATACCTTGCACTTTTCCGCTGTGTGGTAACGTGTGGAACAGTCACTGACCTGCATTGCAGGTGCATTGATCCATGTTGTACAATAGTAATTTGTTTGACGTCTTATACCTGGTGTTTTTCTATTCAAACAGACAATGCGGTCTTATTTTCTTCCTCCCACATTAATAATATGTGATTTATTGTCCAGTCTGTGCAGCACTATGAAAGCACTTTCTTTTCTCTTTTTTGTGAGTTGGAGTCTCACTCTGTCACCCAGGCTGGAGTGCAGTGGCACACTGCTCACGGCCACCACAGCCTCAACCTGCTGGTATCACGTGATCCTCCTGCCTCAGCCTTCCAAGTAGCTGAAACTATAGGCACACGCCATCAAGCCCGGCTAATTTTTTTGATTTATTGTAGAGATGAGGTCTCACCAAGTTGCCCAAGCTGGTCTTGAACTCATGGGCTCAGGCAATCCTCTCACCTCGGCCTCCCAAAGTGCTGGGATTATAAGCATGAGCCACCGTGCCCGGCCAGCACTTTACACATTCTCTTTCTACGTAACGCCTGCTGACATTTTAAAATGTATATCTCAGTATATATTCCATCTCTTTGTATGCTTTTATGTGCAATTTGAATGGAAATTTCAAGGAAATATACAGTTCTGAAAAATTTGTGTTGACATAGGTCATCCTGTATAATCACCAGCAATTAATTAACGTCCTCTCAGAGAGGACATCCAGGTCCAAAGGGTTAGAATGAACAATTTAGTGGCATTTAGTACCTTCACGATTTGAAGCACTTGTGTCTCATAAGACATTTTTCATTAAAACACCTAAGAACAGATGTACTAAGCAAAAAAATAAAGTCAAATATAAACTAAAATTTGTATTTGTAAAACTAAAGCAGCTTAAAGTATTTAAACAAAATACATCCTAATTTGACAAATGTTAGGCTGTAAGTGTTGGAAATGGATAATCCGAAGAATATAACTTCTTATAGTAAATTATTTATTCAGACCCTCCCTCCCATATACTAGTGACCATTTGGCTGTTATTTTACCATCATCATTTGTGTGTGTGTGTGTGTGTGTGTGTGTGTCGGAGTCTCACTCTGTCACCCAGGCTGGAGGGCAGTGGCTTGCTCACGGCTACCACAGCCTCAACCTGCTGGGATCAGGTGATCCTTCCACCTCGGTCTTCCAAGTAGCTGGAACTACAGGCGCGTGCCACCACGCCCAGCTAATTATTTATTTATTTATGATAGAAACAAGGTCTCACCCTGTTGCCCAGGCTGATCTCAAACCCCGGGGCTCAGGCAATCCTCTCGCCTAGGCCTCCCAAAGTGCTGGGATTACAGGTGTGAGCCACCGTGCCCAGTTCATCGACATTTTTAATGTTCAAATTTACCTTATGTGTTTTGAACGTCGGCACTGAATTTCCGTCACTAGTCACAATACCAGCACTCTCTTGACCCCTGTGAATACAAAAGGACATTAACTGTAATCAGCTCTATTGATCAGCTTCTTGGAGAACTTTATCAAACACACCTTTTTCAACAAGCAACTGTGAACTCGGTGTGATAACTCATTAAATGTCACTGATAATTAGCAATAGCAGCAGATGACATAACAATTAGATAGGTCATCTAATCCTAACTGACATGCCAAGTACTGTCCTACATATTTTACATTGTGAATATAAAGTTTAAAAGCTGTTGGAACTGTGAATATACTTTAATCCTAGAGGGACTTGACTGAGATCTGAGCGCCATGTGGTTACAACTTTTATTTCACAGATTGTGGATTACTTTGTTTTTCTTGTTCTATACAATGATTAGAAAGACTTAAACCACCAGGGACGAAACCTCCTGCCTTCTTAGTTAAGGACCCTTGTTTTGTTTTTTGGTTTTTTTTTTTGAGTTGGAGTCTCACTCCATCGCCCAGACTGGAGTGCAGTGGCCGCTCCCAGCCACTGCAGCCTCGACCTGCTGGGCTCCGGCGATCCTTCCGCCTCAGCCTTCCAAGTAGCCGGAACTACAGGTGCGCACTACCACACCCGGCTAATTTTTTTTTGATATTTACTGTAGATATGAGGTCTCGCCAAGTTGCCCAGGTGGGTCTCGAACCCGCGGGCTCAGGCAATCCACTCACCTCAGCCTCCCAAAGCGTGGGATTACAGGCTGAGCCACCGAGCCCGGCTAGGACCCTTGTTAAAGATGAACATCTCTTTTGTTGTCTTGCCTTGCTTAGACCAGATGACATGCCCCATGGCTAGTACATCCTCCGCAAAAAATGCGAATTGCAACCTTCTCAAAAAGAAACACAGCCTGTAACCAATCAAATTGCTGTAATTATGCACCAATCTTATATGGAAAATGTTGTAATCCTGCTAAAACCTCCCCTAACTCCACTTATATAAATGAAACCTTAACTCTCCTACTTCAGAATGCTGACTGCATTCTTTGGAGTTGGTGTTTCCAGGTGATAAGTCTTGAAACTTCGTGCTCAAATACACTCTACTTTGGGATGACGGCCTCCTGCCTGCCCCTATGCCCTTGTCCACAAGGAACAGAAAGTGTCCAGGTGCGATCCTTGCTCCATTATAATACTAAAATCCCACCCTAGGAGGGGCTTATCTGTTATTTTTTGTACACGTAATATAGAAAGACACGTGCGTCTACACCGTGTTTGCCGGTTAAAACCCCTCTGCAATCATGCTAACATACCTCACCTTTGACATTGTGTATACCCCTTTCCTTATCTAATAAAAGGCCCCAGGCATCCCCTGGGGAGAGGCCTTCTCCTGAGCTGTCTCCCTTGTACAAACCCCAGTAAAGCCTTGTCTGGAAATCTGCTGAGTCAATTTCTCTCTCTCTTTGAGTCAGGGTCTCATTCCATGGCCCACGCTAGAATGCAGTGGCACAATCATGGCTCACTTCAGTCGCGACCTTCTGAGCTCAGGCGATGCTTCTGCCTTAGCTTCCCAAGTAGCTGGAACTACAAGCACGCGCCATTATGCCTGGCTAATTTATTTTATTTTATTTTTATAGCGACGAGGTCTCGCTATGTTGCCCAAGTTGGTCTCAAACTCTTGGCCTCCGGTCAACTTCTCTTATGTAAGAGTCTAAGAACCCGCCATGGGTAACATATTTCTTGGTGACTTGCAAGGAGTTAGGACTTTCTGCCACTCTCTGGGGGAGCCCAAGTCAACGGATTGCTGGATAGAACCCTCCCCTTGGCTGATAAGCGGCCACTCTCCTCCAGTTTTCTGGGGTCTCTGTAATCCTCTCTGACATTGCTTTCCTTCTTTTTCTCCCAATTCCCTCCACCTTCTGCTTTCGTTGGTTTGAGTCGCCTTAATACATTTGTAAGGTAAGGAAGGAAACCGCCGGCTCCCAGGGACTGATCACCCCGGTGGGCAGCAGAACAGACCACACCTTCCCTAGCTGGCCCGTGCAGGCTGAACAGCTAGCTGCTGGTGCTTTGGCTTTGAACTTTATAGTTTTATTTACAACCCCTTGGTCCTTCGCCTCTCTCTGCAACTCATTGTGGGGAGAAGAGGTGTGGGATCTTTTTTAAATGTTAGCCTGAATGTGCAGTCCTGAGGGTTCTCTAGGTTGTCTTTGTGAGAAAATGAACAGTACGTGGGTCCAATCCGTGTGTAACCTCCTTCTCTTTTTGTTTGTTTGATATGCCACTTCGTCTGCTGCCACTCAGTCACCACCAAGCACAGGCTCCAAGACTGTAGTAGGCCTTGGACCTGGTATAAGGTTGAGAATTTTGCTATGCCTTTGAGGAAAAAGACCACATACTAAGATAGACAAAGGAGTATACAGATAGCCTAGCAGCCATAAATCCCTGCCACACTGCCCTTTGCCAGAAGAGATGAGGTCCAGAGGAAAACCCCCAGTGGGACGATAACAGACAGGTGAGAACGGGTCATTTTGTTACCTGCCTATCAGAGGCAACAAAAAGCACATAGTAAAGTCCATAAACTGTATTAGAGAGATTTGTCAGGCAAAAGATAAAGACCCAGTGTGGCTTTCCTCAACCAAGTCACTGAGGCTTTTAGAAAGTACAGCAATGCTGACCTAGAGGCAGCAAAAGGCAGGACATTCCTCACCACGCATTCCATTCCTCAGTTGGCTCCAGATATCAAGAGAAAGTGACAGAAATGGAGGCAGCACCCCAGACTCAGCTGTCAATCTTGGTAGAGGAGGCCACTGAAGTTTCCCATGAGAGAGAGGACAGAGGAAGCTGATAAAGAAATTGGCCAAAAAATTGCAGCTTTCAGTTGCCCCAATTAATCCACCACCTCAGGGTGACCTGAAGAGCCACAAGACCAGACAACTGACTGGGACCTGCTGCCTACCCTGTCCTGACCCAGAGTGTCTGAGCCCTCTCCAACTGTGATTATGTGGTAATGGAGATAAAAGTCACAACCCAAGGAGGCAGGTTACTGTCCCTCTTATAGGCAAGGCCGAGTCTAGTATTATTACTTGTTCTTTTACGTCCCTGAATGTTCTGTCCCATTATGTGGAATGTGCCTATAGTCCCAGCTACTTGGGAGGTTGAGGCAGAAGGATCGCCTGAACCCAGAAAGTGAAGGATGCAGTGAGCCAAGATTACGCCACTGCACTCCAGTCTGGGTGACAACGTGAGACCCTAACTCAAAAAAACAGCAAACATGCTTCCCCTACACCCAAAAATCAAGGACCAAGTAAATGCTTCAGTATGGGACATTTATGGTCTGGGAATGAGCTAAGGAAGCTCCTCCAGAAATAAAAGGCCTAAGACCTGCGTAAACTACCCATAAAGGAAATAATACTCCCTCAGCCTGAGACAGTAAGAGGGATTCAGGCAATGCTATGTAAATTTTAAAATCATGGAAAGTTCAAAGGCATGCCAGATTTTCTGGGACTTCAGCTGGTTACGTGTTATGCCCTGTTTGTACACACATTTTATTTTATTTTATTTTTAAAGTTGAAGTCTCACTCTGTCGCCTAGGATGGCACACTCACGGCCACCCCAGCGTTGACCTGCTGGGCTCCAGCGATCCTTCCACCTCAGTCTTCCAAGCAGCCAGAACTATAAGCACATGCTACCATGCCTGGCTAATTTTTTTTTTAATTTGTAGAGACGAGGTCTCACCAAGTTGCCCAGGCTGGTCTCGAACCTGTGGGTTCAGGCAATGCATTTGCTTCGGCCTCTCAAAGTGCTGGGACTACAGGCTGAGCCACCGAGTCCGGTTGTAAACATATTTTAAACTGCTGGATAAATTACAGCAGGAAGACTCAGACCTCAATGGTTAACCTGCAACTATAGGTTTAAGTAGCGTCTTCTAATGCTCATTCATCATCTACTTCTTTCTTTTCTTTTCTGCCTGTTGAAAATGTGCTGTTTTTAAGCTACTAGTGTTAAGATAAAACTCACTGTTTTAAGGTTACTGGGAGATTTTGTTTTTCTTATACAGTTCAGCCAGTTCTAACTAAAATGTAAACATTGAAAACTCATGTGAGACGGGGCATAGTGGCTCATGCCTGTAATCCCAGCACTTTAGAAAACCCAGGCGAGAGAGCTCAGGAGTTCGAGATCAGCCTGGGCAACACTGTGAGATCTGGCCTCTACAGAAAATTTAAAAAAGAAAGAAAAAAGAAAACAGTTGAAACTGATTTTTTTTAAAAAAGTAAAGAAGGTTTAAAATCTGTCATGGAAACTGCTTTATCAGGGCAAATAAAGTTTAGCAAAAAGGTTCCAATTTTGTCAGAGATATATTTGGATTCGGATGTGTTTTGTAAGATGGCAAGTTTATGCTGCTATCTCATGGCTAGAGATCCAGGGTGAAAGTTGCTATTTATATGCGTGTATGTTTAAATGTGCTTACAGATACGTACATGTTATGTGTGGTATCTAGCATGCTATTAAATTGGCTCATAAACGAGGGCTCATAAGTCTAAATGTTTTCCAAGTTCACGTGACTTTACAGAAAATAAAATGGTTTTAAAATTAGTGATTACAGAAATGTCTTCAGAATTGTCAGCATACATTTTTGTCTGGGTTTATGAACTAGTTAAGTTTAATATTTGCCTTAGCTGGATATTTTAATTGGCCAGGGTTTGGCATCAAGGTTATGAGATGATAAACCCAGTGAAAACTAGAATGATCTCTGTGTGCTTTTTGGACAAATAAGACAAAATTATATTCTTAGTGAGAAAAAAGTGTTTTATGTAATCTGCAGGTTATTTAAGTTATTTATTTAAAAAAAGTAGAAAGAAATCAGTGAGTAGTAAACAGTTATGAATATAAAAATACATTTTTGATAAGAAAGGTTATAAAGAAAATTTTATGATAAAGAATCTTGTGAATTTCTGTTCTGGTTATTTAGAAAAGAAGGAAGTGTGGGAGAAATCAGAAAGTCCACGCATGTTAAAAATGGTCTACGAGGCAACCTCCTCAGGCTCCCTCCTGCTCTGGCAGCTTTTCTGTCCTCTCAATAAATCCTGCTTTCCTACCAAAAAAAAAAAAAAAGAGTCTACGTACCAGGCATGGTGGCTGGTGCCGCTAATCCCAAGACTTTGGGAGGCTGAGGCAAGAAGATTGTCTGAGCCAAGGAGTTCAAGACCAGCCTGGGCCACTTGGCAAGACCTTGTCTCTACAATAAATCATAAAATTAGCCAGGCATGGTGGTGTGCACCCGTGGTTCCAGCTACTTGGAAGGTTGAGATAGAAGGATCACCTGAGCCCAGCAGGTGGTAGCTGCAGTGGCCATGAGCGTGCCACTACACTCCAGTCTGGACAACAGCGTGAGACTCAAGACTAAAAAAAAAAAAAGTCTACATAGTTCATAAAGGTCATAAAAGGGAACTTAGGAAAGGAATTTTATATATGATTAAATTGGCTATAATATATATTTTTTGAGTTGGAATCTCACTCTGTTGCCTAGGATGGCGTACAGTGGCATGACCATGGCTCACTGCAGCCTCAACTTCCTGGGCTCAAAGGATCCTGCTGCCTTAGCCTCCTGAGTATCTGGGATTACAGGTGCACC